>ML816435.1:7938-29496 GCA_009831015.1 Picea engelmannii
CTTTTTAAGTTTTTATCCCAAAAGATTTTTATAAAACACTTTAATTTCTTACCCCCTTCTTGTCACAAGGTTAAAGAAGATTATCTTTATTATTATTTTTTATTTTTTATTTTATTTTTTTATATATGTTTATTTTTATTTTTTATTTTTTTTAAAAAGGTAAAATTTTACCACCAGCAAAGATTAGACCTAGACCTTAATTTCCTAGGCGGGGTGACACTTTTTTTTTTTTAGGGAAAGGTTTCAAATCTTCCTTAACACTTTATTGTCCTAAAGCCATCTCGGTTTATTCATTTATTAAATAACCACGCGACATGTTCTTCAGGACACACTAGGTGCTCCAAGGGTGCCACTCGCCTCTTTCGATTTCTCTTGCACAACATGCCCTTCAGGACGCACCACGTGATCCAAGGGTGCCACTCGCCTCTTTCCATTTTTCTTGCACGACGCTCCCTTCACAATGCACCACGTGCTCCAAGGGTGCCACTCGCCTCTTGACTGACTTGGTAGACATCAATAACCCCTGGAGTCAACACTCCGCCAGGTGATCTTGTGGGAGACTAAGGGCCTCTAAGGAATAAGACCCCTGCATTATTGCATGCCCCTTAGAATCATCATGAGCGACTGTCGCATTCTGCCCTCACGACATCGTGGGTCCTCTTGAACTAGGTAATCATTAACCTACAATTCGAGCCACGACCTTAGCGCTAGTAGGCTGTGGCAGGGCTGTTGTCCACACCTCTCCCTCAATATCTTTGTTAGTCCTGCGTGACCCCTCTACTCCACATCTGAGTCTGGTTGGCAAGCTATCATCAGCCTGCATCATCCATGAATCATGTCAGAAATATATCCATATCATATCATCTAATCAGATGCACTAATATCACATATAAAACAATCAAACCCCAATGGTTCACTCCTCGACTCGATTCGGAGTCCAAGGGGTCCCATCGGTGCCTCTGCATCCTCGAGGTCCAAAATCCTGCACACTCAGTAAAATTGAGTCAATAGCACCTGTCTATGTCAATGCAGCCAAATAACATGTCATCAATTTATAACGCCTCATAATCATAAATCAAATACCCAAAAGTATATTAATCTGGATCACTTGCGAGCAAGTGTCCTCAAAGAATAAGTTCGCTCAGTGCGCAAGAGAGGGATGTTACATATACCCCCTCTTGGTCTAAACTTTGTCTAGAAGTTTCACAGTATGAGTGCCGAAATAAGGTGTATCATAGTATCATAAGTCTATCTATCAAACAAAAATGGAAACTGTTGGCACATATCGTTTGCATCTTCCCAGGTCGTTGAGTGTGGACTATAGTTGTCCCACTGGACCTTGACCTACTCTATTGTTCGATGTCGTAGTTGTCGAATGCAATGATCTAGGATGCAGATCAGTTCAGCCATGAGCGCACCCTCATCCGACACACGGAAGGTGCTCAGGTCAAAACATGCGTAGGATCACTAATCATAATGTCTCAACATAGACGAGAAAGGCATCAGGCATACGCCCCAAGAATCAGGAAAGGATAGTCATTGGGCCATGGGCCCCTCTTTTCCACAATATCGTAGGAGATATTTTAGCCCCTTTTCCGAACTTGATTGAACTCTTATGTGGTTTCCGTCGCAAAAATGCTCGATCACCACATCGTAACTACAGTCGACACGACGCGCATCACCATAACTCTTCTATCGATCCTGTGCTTCCTTGATCATTTGTCTTAAAATTTTCATTTAATCTTCCAATTCTTGGATTGCTTTCGGTCCCACCTGGACTTTTATCCTCAAGCCATTCCCAACGCAAAGGCGTCCAACATGGTCGCCCATAAAGAAACTTGAAAGGCACCATCTTAATGGTGCTTCGGTAACTGTTGTTATAAGCGAATTCTACCAGTGGAAAGAACTCTTCCCAACACTTTTGTTGGTCCATCACATACATGCGCAACATGTACTCCAAAATCTAGTTCATTCATCGGTCTGCCAGTCAGTCTCCAGGTGATACACAATACTAAAGTTAATTTGGGTTCCCAAGGCCTCTTGGAAACTTGTCCAAAATCGTCCAGAAACCACCGATCCTCGATCAGATATAATCCTCTTAGGCACGCCATGCAGCCTCACAATCTCACTGATGAAAACTCTAGCTATGTTAGGTGTTTGATATGTCATACGCATAGGAATAAAGTGAGAACTCTTCATTAGTGTGTCTATTACTACGAAAATCGAGTCRTGTCTACTTGCCATTAGTGGCAATCCAACAATAAAATCCATCGAAATAACCTCCCAATTCTATTCTAGAATAGTGTGTGGCTGTAATAATCCTGCTGGATGTCTATGTTCAACCTTTACCTACTGACATTCTAAACATTTGGCCACATAGTTTACTATGTCTACCTTCATTCCCTTCTAGAAGAATAAGGGTTTAAGGTTTGCCCTCATCTTCGTGACTCCTGGGTGAGCCATGTAGACTGCTCTATGAGCCTCTCTTAGGATCAAGCTCCTCAACTCATCGTTTGGTGGTACGTAAATTTGATTTTTAAATATCAGTAGTCCCTCATCGTCCAACGTAAATCCTTCAATCTTGGTACCATCATTGTGTTTTGTCCGATAAAATCCTTGACCTCTTTGTACCAATCATCATCGCGTTGTAAAGTTAGAATATTTTCACATAGATTCATCTGAAGAGGAAACACCAAAAATATGTGTGGTCTCTGACTCAATGCATCTGCCACTCAGCTCACTATTCCTTTTATGTAAGTGATCTCAAAGTCGTATTCGCTAAGAAATTTCGACCAACACTGTTGTCGCGCATTCTGGTCTCTTTGCGTAAAGATGTGTTGTAGTCCACATTGCTCCTTCCTTATTTTGAATTTTCGTCCAACTAGGTAGTGTCTCCATACCTTCAAGGCATAAACAATGGCTAACAACTCCAAATCATACGTCGCATAGTTCTCTTCATGCCTTCTCAGTTTCCTCGAGATGTAGGCGATCACTTGACCATCTTGCATCAAGACTCCGCCTAAGCGTTCCTTGGATGCGTCAATGCATACCAAGAAGTTCGCATCCATGTCAAGGACCTTTAGTATCAGTGATGTTTTCAATAGCTCCTTGAGCCTCCGAAATGCTTCCGTGTGTTTCTCGGTCCAAACAAACTTCTTATTTTTCTTCTACAATTCTGTGATCGAATTTGCTATCTTCGAAAATCCCTCGATGAACCGTCGATAGTATCCTACTAAAACCATGAAGCTACACACTTCCGAGACATTCGTTGGCACAGACCATTCCATAATAGCCTCGACCTTTGTTGGATCCACGGTGATACCTTCGTCATAGATGACATGCCCCAAGTAGTGAATCCTTGATTGATAAAATGAGCATTTGGACAACTTCCCATACAATTTGTGCTCTCACAAACACTATAGTACCAAGCGCAATTGCTCATCATGATCCTCCCTCGTCTGAGAGTAAATAAAAATATCATCAATGAATACTTGGACGAACTTGACCAATTACTCACGGAACACCCCGTTCATCAAACTCATAAATACCCCTGGGGCGTTCATCAGTCCAAATGGTAAAATAGTAAACTCATAATGTCTAAACCTTATCTTAAAGGTGGTCTTAGGGATGTCATAATCCTTAATCCGTAACTGGTAGTATCCTAATCGCAAGTCGATCTTTGAGAACATTGTCGCACCCTTCATTTGATCGAACAAATCATCAATCCTCGGCAATGAATACTAATTCTTAATCGTTGCCTTGTTCAACTGACGGTATTCAATGCAAAGCCTCCACGACCCATCCTTATTTTGTATGAAAATAATAGGTGCAACCCACAGTGACACACTTAGATGTATCAGTCCCAGGTCCAACAATTCTTTCAGTTGCATTCTCAACTCCTATAACTCCGGGGTCGACATCCGATAAGGCGTTCTTGCTATCAGTTCAGTCCTCGGTTTTAGGTCTATGGTAAACTCCAATTCCCTCTTTGGTGGCATCCTAGGTAACTCCTCTGGAAAGATGTCTGCAAACTCTCTCACCATAGGAAGGTGTTCTAGACCTTCCACTACTCCCTTCTCGTTTAACGCAAGGATTGCATAAATCTTACATCCCTTGTGCATGCTCTTCCGAAGCTGCAAGGAAGAGATGAACCTCATGGAAACTCCCTGGTGTCATCCTACAATCATGCGTCTCTATCCCTCATCATCGACCAAGCTCATTGTTTCATCTTATATTTGAGTATGGCCTCATGTGATTCCAACCAATCCATACCGATCACGATGTCATAAGATCCTAAGATCGTGACGTACAAGTTGGACTGGGTGACAAGCTCTCCCAGGTTAAGGATACAACATGTAATCTTTCCTCCAACCTTATGTTTAGCTCCAGAAGCCATCTCTATGAAGCTAAACTCATCCTGTTCGACTTCCTTTACTTTAATCCTTTTTAGCGCTACACCAGAAATGAAATGCTCAGTAGCACTGGAATATATCAAATATTAAGTGTCTGGTCAGTGACGGTACCTAACATCTCGAGCGCAATCGAGCGGCATGTTGCCTGGAAATTATTCATCATTGCATTAATCCAATGGTCTTTGCCCAAATTTCCCACGATAGTGGGTCTGGCTGATCCAGAGCTCTGAGCCCTTCATCTAGGCCGTAATGTTGTTAATGTGGCTCCTCGCATTCAAACACACCTTTTTCGATCCAGTAATCATGGTACCCGAGGTAGAAGCGGAATAGGCCAAACTCGAACTCCTTGACTTTAAGTTTTTGGGCAATTAGATGTGGAGCATATTGAAGCAGCTCCAAAACAAGGCTTGCACTCAAGTACCGTGTGACTGCCTTGTCGCAAGGCGTTGAACTCGTTGAGGTGATGCTCAATGAATTCCTCAGAAAGATACCTCTCCTGGAACCATTCCTCGAATAGTTTCCATGACACATTGTCGATGGTCATGTTCAAAAATGGTAGGAGCATCTTCCACAATAGAAGAATGCTCCCCTTCAGTTGAAGGACCACCATGTGGACCTTCATGCAGGAGGTCATAAATGTGAAGCGTGAAGCACATGCCTTGCTCTATAACCGTGCCTCGACGACACCACCGTCCATGACACTTGTGGATGCTAGAACTCAACTCTCTCGAGTTCTCGACGAATGCTAATGGTACTAGCTAGGGTGCATTGTGGACCCTCAGGGGTACAACTGCCCCGGCCTCATCTCAGTATCGAAGGTGAATCAAGGCCCTTTGACAATGTCTGGAAAGGCCTTGTCAGACCATCATCATCCCTTACATCAAGTGAATCCAACCCAAGGACTTGTTCTTCCCCTTGGGGGTTCAACTCCGAGGGTGCAGAAACTTCTAGAGGCGTCGCACCTCCTTCCACGACACTGCTTTGCGAACCTCTGAGGCATCCTCTAAATGCGATCACCTCATGGACACATTAAGGTTTTTAATTAACGTAATGGTTAATACTCATGGGTTTACTGCAGTGGAAAGCATGTTGATCCACAGTCGCAGGGTTGAACCTTCTCTGATACCAAGTGTAATGTCCCCTTCGTTATGGCCACGGGCAAATTTTTTTTTTTTCGTTTTTTTTTTTTTAAGAATTAAGAGACAAGAAGGAAATGACAACAACGGTTTAACCACGCCACAGACAACAAACAAAAGCACGCAAACCAGGCAACAGGAAACTACGACTCCACTCACTGGCACAGGGGCAACTGGGTAATCATGCGTAGAATAACAAGGAGGAATGACTACCCACCTGACGCAACAAGACACTCCTACACACTAAGGGACAACCTCCCCTTCCCGACACAATAACGTTGACGAAAAAGACTAGAACCTCAAGGTGCGCGAACCAAACGCACGAAGGCATTCCACCCATGCGCCCAAGAAACTTACCATGCTCGACAACACTCCCCAACACATACCGACTCCAACCAGGTTTTCATTCGTCGCTATCCCATGGGGTGTGCCATGATCCCCTCATCAAAAATCATGTCGTCCTGGGGTGATAGACATGTCAACAACCTTGGCACCAATGATCCTATTAGGACCGGGGACCTTAGATAAATCCAACGTGCTAGAAACCGAATACCGAAAGGAAAACCACACCCATACCCCAACAACAGGTCAATGAAATGCCAGAGGAAAAAGACAAGGGATGATGCACGCAATACACAACATCGTCCCCGGCCCAACCAATCACCCAGTCTTAACCAGTCAATGATTACAATCTATTTTAACATGTGTTGCAATCTAAACGGGGCATGTCAAAGTTACAATTAGTCAATAATGCACCCACTAATTTAATGTTAATACAATCGAACTTGCAAGTCTAAGTAATCAATACTAAAACTATAATTATAAATACCATCCAACTAGCCATTAACTTGAATAACAATATTAACAATCTTAATGTAGGATGCTACCATTATAACACTTATGAACAATTTAATCTCAACATGTAGTCTAGCTATATTGACCGAACCAACAATACTAACTATCTATTATCATTGAGAAGGAACTACTAACATCATTGTAGAAATATAACAAGGCAATTAACATAGCAGTTACCTAACGATTAAATTACCAATAACAAGGCAATTCACATGATTGTTATCATAACAAGTAATATAGCAATAACAAGGCGATTAACATGTTGACTAATATAACAATTAATATAACAGTAACAAGGCAATTACATGATTGTTAACATGACAATTAATAGCCCAATAGGAAGGTGATTTACATGACTTTTATCATAACAAGTAATAAAGCAATAACAAGGCGATTAACAAGTTTTTTAACATAACAATTAATACAACAATAACAAGGCAATTTATATGATTGTTACATAACAATTAATAGCTCAATAAGAAGGTGATTACATATGGTTAACCATTTAACTTGCTGCGGCAATTAATCAATAAGAAGGAATCTGTTGATCATTAACTCACTGTAGCAAATAACATGGCAATTAATATGGCAAATAATATAGCATTTACATTGCAATTTAACACGATAATTAATATGGCCAGTAACATCATTGTGGTGATTAAATTTTTGCAGTGAGAACACTGGGTATACACTCTAAGTGAAGGAGAATAAAAGGACAATACAAAATTGCAGAAGGATCAACTCGTGGTCATTCAACAACAACTCAATCAACATTTAAGGCAATTTTGTGTCCATTCCAGCAAACACAGTCATCATTCTAACTAGCAATTTGTGTTCCTTCTATAACGAACTCCATCAATCAATTTAAAGGAAAAAACGTGGGTATTTCAACAACAATCTCTGTCAACTTTTAAAATAAAAAATGAGGGCATTTCAACAGCAATCTCAGTCAACTTTTAAAAGCAAAAATGTGGGCATTTCAACAACAATCTCTGTCAACTTTTAAAAGCAAAAACGTGGGCATTTCAACAACAATCTCTGTCAACTTTTAAAAGAAAAAACGTGGGCATTCAACGGCAATCTCTGTCAACTTTTAAAAGAAAAAATGGGGGCATTTCAACAACAATCTCTGTCAACTTTTAAAGCAAAAACGTGGGCATTTCAACAACAATATTTGTCAACTTTTAAAACAAAAAACATGGGAATTTCAACGACAATCTCTGTCAACTTTTAAAAGAAAAAACATGGGCACTTCAACGACAATCTCAAAAATGCTTTAAATGACAAAATCGTGATTTCCCTTTTTCATTGTCCGGATGCCAAATCCAAATGAATACAGGAATGACCAAAAATCCCTTCCCTTACTAGAATACCAATTATAAAAACACAGACAGGGAATGATTTCGTTTTTCCATTGGCAGGATACCAATACAACGTAGACATGAATAACACAAAAAAATAATTCCATTTCCAGGATACCAAATATAAAAATGCAGACAGGGAATCAAATCCTTTTTCCATTGCCAGAATACCAATACAACCCATACATGAATAACAAATAAAAACATTTTTCCATTCCAGGATACCAATACAAAAATGTAGACATGAAATCAATTCGTTTTTCCATTTCTAGAATACCAATACCACGGAAACAAGAATAACAAATAAAAACGTTTTTCCATTTCTAGGATACCAATAAAAAAATGCAGATATGAAATCAATTTGTTTTTCCATTACCAGAATACCAATACAGCGCAGACAAGAATAACAAATAAAAACGTTTTTCCATTTCCAGGATACCAATACAAAAATGCAGATAGGAAATCAAATTGTTTTTCCATTTCCAGAATACCAATACAACGTAGACAACAGTAAGAGAAACGCAAGGATCCAATGGGAAAAGTCATTGAATGATCGCAGGGATTCTATTAGTCAAGGCATAGAGAAAAACCAACAAGGATGAAAGATAATCCATACGCAGAGGTCTTTGCTAGATGACGCAAGTCAAACCATCAGCCAAGGATAATAACGGAGGTAGACGAATGACAGGAACGTCCTTTGCTCATCATCCATGCACAAAAAAGTAGGGCGTTGAGATCCATAGGTTTATTAATGCCGAAGCGCTGACCGTAGAACAGGCTCCCGGCCAACTGCTCAGGCGAGGACTAATGAGCTAGGGATGAAAGGTGAAAACAACCACAATCTTCAAAAATCAATACACCATAGGGCGGTCAAGACATGTCAGGAATCAAAGGCCATAGGAGTCAATCAATCATCGACCTATCGGCTATGGAAAATTTTAGTCATCAACTAGAACGCTAAGACAATCAATTTAATTACCCAATTAAACATGCAGATTCAAAGCATAAATCTTACTACAATCTACCATGCAAAAATAAAGAAATCTTACCGTTGCCTCATCGCCCGATCTGAGTTGATGTCTTGCGCGCTCCGTGCAACTCCCTCTTGCCGACCGACGAGACTTCACCGGTACCTCTCAGCCAATGATAGGGGTACTCTTCTTTCCCCTTAGCCCCCCAAGATGTAAAGGGGCCACTCACACTAACCAGAGAATCATCTAGCTCCCAGCTCACCTCGCAAGGCCGAGCTACCACTCCTCACTGGGATGGGTATCCCAACTCTGATAAGCTAAGTCAGTCAAGTATAGATTTCTAGAGCGTAACGTTACTCAAATCCGAAGAGATCCATCATCCTTCTCCTCCCTCCATTATATAAATTTTCGAAGTCCCTTACCTTCCCAAAATCCCATTTTATTTAAAGTTTAATAAATTAATTAATAAAAATCCTCCTCGTACATGTGTCACCCATCCCCCTCATTCCTCCAAAAACTAATTTCTTTAATTAATTAATTACCCTTATTTCCCTCACCCACCTAGAGTCACTCTTTGAATCGCTCCTAGGTGTCCCCAATTTCCCTTATAGGTTTTAATGACTTTCCTCATTATTAATTTGCTAGTTTAGTTTAAATTAGAAAGTTCTTAAATGGTAGATACCTTACTAAGTTGGACTAACTGTTTTTTCCTATTGTTTCCCCTTTCTTTTAAGGTTTCCGTTTTTCCTAGTTTCCTAATTATTTTAGATTTCCCCTTTTCCCTTTTTAATTAAACTAAAAAAGGCACGTGCAAAAACTTACCCTTCTTCCCCCTTTTTTTAATGAATTAAATTTTTAATTAGCATAAAAGTAAAACAATCATTCCCCTTTTTAAGTTTTTATCCCAAAAGATTTTTACAAAACACTTTAATTCCTTACCCCCTTCTTGTCACAAGGTTAAAGAAGATTATCTTTATTATTTATTTTATTTTATTTTATTTTATTTATATATGTTTATTTTTATTATTTTGTTTTTTATAAAAAGGTAAAATTTTACCACTAGCAAAGATTAGACCTAGACCTTAATTTCCTAGGCGGGGCGACACAATTTTTTTTAGGGAAAGGTTTCAAATCTTCCTTAACACTTTATTGTACTAAATCCATCTAGGTTTATTCATTTATTAAATAACCACATGACGTGCCCTTCAGGACGCACTAGGTGCTCCAAGGGTGTCACTTGCCTCTTTCGGTTTCTCTTGCGCGACATTCCCTTCAAGACACACCATATGCTCCAAGGGTTCCACTTGACTCTTTCCATTTTTCTTGCACGGTGTGCCCTTCAAGATGCACTACGTGCTCCAAGGGTGCCACTCGCCTCTTGACTGACTTGGTAGACATCAATAACCCCTGGAGTCAACACTCCGCAAGGTGATCTTGTGGGAGACTAAGGGCCTCTAAGGAATAAGGCCCCTACCTTATTACACACCCCTTAGAATCACTGTGAGTGACTGTCGTAGTCTACCCTCACTGCATCGTGGGCCCTCTCGAACTAGGTAATTGTTAACTTACAATTCGAGCCATGTCAGCAGTGCTAGTAGGCTATGGCAGGGATGTTGTCCACACCTCTCTCTCGATATCTCTGGTAGTCCTGCATGACCCCTCTACTCCACATGTGAGTCTATTCAGCAAGCTATCGTCAGCCTGCATAATCCATGAATCATGTCAGAAATATTTCCATATCATATCATCTAATCAGATGCACTAATATCACATATAAAACAATCAAACCCCAGTCGTTCACTCCCTGACTCGATCCAGAGTCCAAGGGGTCCCATCGGTGCCTCTGCATCCTCAAGGTCCAAAATCTTGCACACTCAGTAAAATCGAGTCAATAACACATGTTTATGTCAATGCATCCAAATAACATGTCATCAATTTATAACGCCTCGTAATCATAAATAAAACACCCAAAAGTATATTAATCTGGATCACTTGCGAGCAAGTGTCCTCAGAGAATAAGTTCGCTCAATGCGCAAGAGCGGGATGTTACACTCTGGCTAGGTTATCATTCACCTCTATCCATCAGAGCACGCAATGATCCCCTCATAAGGAATCTTGTCATCACCAGGTGATAGGCGTGACAGTAACCCTGGCGCAACATAACATATCTAGACCGATAACCCAATAAAAATGCAACGTGCTGGGATACTAAATTAACGGACAAAAACATGAAGACTCTACCCACATGCCCAAGCAACAAGTCGACAAGATGCAAGGTGACATCACTCAAAATCAAAATGCGCAACTGACCGAAGGATCCTTGATTCCTACAAGGTAACTTGGGTGGTAAAATGATTATGACCGACCCCCTTTTACAACTCGAATTAAGGCACCAGGCACATAGTAGCCAATTAACTGTTAAACTATTAATTGTTTTGGCTAAGAAAACTACTAATCCCTCGACCATTAATTTTGCGCAAGATATTAAAATATTACACCAATGAACCATTAGGTCTACAAATCCTATTAATTCAACATTGATAACTTTGTCTAACAATAATCCTATTATGTTTAATAAAAATCAAATAAATCTTAAAACTTTTACAACAGTTAATACTAATAAAAAATTATTATTTTCTATAATAATCTACTTTTATTTTCCTCAAAGTTCAAATCACCTTAAAGGATAAGTTAGTTAAGGTAATTAAGTGTATGTAAAATGTTGATTAAAAGTTCCATTACGAAGAAGGTTTATGTGAAGTCTGATCACTTGAAAAAGCAACATTATTTCATTGTCTAACGATTATATGCTATTTCTTCCCAATAACAAAAGATAATGTTGTCTACCAAAGAGTGGTATTGTTGTCTATTCACCACATGATATTGTTTCTATTAAAAATCACACTCAACCATCCATAATGCGGTCTATTAAATAAAACGTTGTCTAACATGTGTAATTGTCTAACCCATCAATATGCAGTCACATATAATACGTTGTCATACAACAACAAATGCTAAAAACGCAGACATACCAAAGATAAACACGTTGTTCCTTAGCAAGGAATAACAAAATTGTCGTCCAGGTATATATTGATTCCTTTCCAAACACAGAGGTAACGTTGTCTGACCAAACGTAGAGACACTGTTGTCTCTCCATTATATAATCATAGAGTCAAAAATGTCATAGTTGTCTATTTAAATTTATGATGATTTTTCTATCATATATATATATGATAATGTTGTCATGTATTTCTGTATATAGATTGAACATCACTGAGTTAAAATGATATTCAATAATGTTGCCATTAACCTGTAAAACGTTGTCATAAACATTAAATTCGCTGTGTAAAAATGAAGATATGTTTGTTGTATAATATATAGATTTACTGTGTATTATTTAGATATAGATTCATTGTATAGCGAATGTATAGATTCGTTGTCGTTCAAGTAATAACGTTGTCTATTAAAATTCTCTGTCTCACCTATATAAAGTCGTTGTCACTCAAATCGCTACAATCTGCTATTGATAAAATCATTGTCAATATGCTATCAGCTGACTATCTAGAGAATCGCTGTCAAATGTTATCAGTTGACTATCCAATTAAATCATTGTCAATATGCTAAGTGAATAATAATAAGAGACCATTGTGCACATATATCATTGTGTATGCCACGATACTCCAACATATATTCCAGACAAGATCTATACACTATACCATTAAGATCGATGTGTATAAGCCATGAAAGTCACAGCGTATATGTCAGACCAGATCTATATACTATACTCTATACCATTAAGAATTGTTGGGTACATATATCGTTGTGTATATGCCAGATAAGATCTATACCCTATACACTATGCCATTAAGACTGTTTTTATTACAATTGTTGTCATAATGAATATAAACTCATTGTGATATATCATTACAAAAACCGCCCAAACATTAAAAATGCCAAGACATTTAAAAAGCCCAGAAATTTAAAAATGCCCAGATATTTAAAATGCCCAGACATTTAAATCGTTGTGTTTTATCATTAAGAAACGACCAAACATTTAAAAACGCCTAGACATTTAAATCGATGTGTGTCTTCATAACAAATCGTTGGGTTTAACATAAAAATCGTTGTCAATAAAAAGGTAAATTCGCATGCAATTAAAAGGCTAAATTCGCAGCAATAGATGGGTAAATCCGCAGTCTAATACTGTTAATATTTCTCAGTCTAATAATAATAAGAAATACAACAATATACAATGGAGGGTAAAAACTAAGTAAAAATGAATGCAAACGCTAAGAGAAAATGTTATGTGAAAACATAATAGTTGCCAAGTAAAATCATTGTGGGAAGGCCACGAAACTCATAGGGAAAAAGCTAGGTAAATCACCCAGAAATTATGGTGTGAAGGTTGAGTAAAGACTCTAGGAAAACTTAGAGATATCATACATAGGATAACGCAGTAGAAATCAACCACCAACAAACGCATATGTAATCAATCACAAGAAAGCGCAGAGGTACTCAATCACAAGAAAGTGCAGAGGTACTCAATCACAAGAAGGCGCAAGGATGAATAATTCCGCCATGAATCAATCAAACGTAGAGATAAGTAAGGGATAGATAGCTGGGCAAAAATTATCCTTCGCTCATCATCCATGCACAGAAAAGCAGGGCACTAGAATCAATAGGTCTTTAAACACCGAAGTGACAACCCTCAATTCGGCTCCTGGTCGACTGCTCAGGCATGGACTGATGACCTAGGGATAAGGGTGGAATATAAAGCACAATCTCTTCATAATAATCAATGAAACCCACACAGATAAGTCAATGAAATCAAAAGTTGGGTTCACCAAAGGAAATCCATTCAGAAAAAAAGCAAGCAAGGGGATTACATTATAGAAGGAAAGAAGGTGCAAGACAGTGCATGGAAATGAAATATTAACCGAGCACGAAGAAGTAACATGAGTTAATTTAATTTCATTGCAAGTAACAATTAAATCGACGTACCTTAGCCAAACATGACTGCTCAGTAGTTTCTATCCCGCGTGCGACCCATCCATCTTCTGCGTGTCGATCGATGTGACCTCACCGGTACCTCCCATCCAATGCTAGGGATATTCTTCTTCCCCCTAAGCACCTCGAGCTGAAAAGGGGCCACACACACTATACCAGAGAACATCTAGCACCCAACTCACCTCACAAGGTCAAGCTACCACTCGTTACCTGAGCTGGGTATCCCAACTCCCACAAGATAAGTCCAGTAAAGACAAAAATTCAGCAATGTAACGTTACACATAAAGATGAGATCCATACTCCTCCTCCTCCATCCTCTTTATAGAGTTTTTAAGTGATTTATTTCCCAAATTCCCATCTATTTTCTTTTTCATTAATTAAATCAGAAAAAACCTCCCCCGTACACATGTCACCCATCCCCCTAGTTGCACCAAAAAATCAATTTCATTAATTATTTAATTATTCCTATTTCCCTAACCCACCTAACATAATTCCTAAAAACGCTCCTTGGTGTCCCAATATTCCCTTACAAATCTTAAATAACTTACACCTTACTAAATTCCTAGTTGAGTTCAAAAATAGCAAGTTCCCAAGGCAAGATTTCTTACTATGTTAGACATTCAACTTTTTCTTTATGTTTCCCCTTCTTCCCTTAGTTTCCTAATTCTTTTAAGTTTCCCTCTTTTCCCTTTTTAACTAAAACCCAAACTAGCAAGTGTAGAAAAACAACCATTTACCCCTTTTTCTTTTTAATTAAAAATAAAATTAGCATATGTAGATAAAACAATCATTTCCCTTTTAAAAATTTTAATCCCCCATCATAATTTGATTTTAATAATTTAATTGAATTTCTTACCCCCTTCTTGTTACATCTTTAATTACGATTATTATTTTTGACTACATGTGCTACTTATACCTAGATTTTAATTTCACTAGGATGGGCGAAATGTTTATTAGGGAAATGTTTTTTTAATCTTACTTATCACATCATTCATTTTAAGGTTGACTAGGTTTATTCACTTACCCATTGAAATCGCGACGTGCCCTTCAGGACGCACTTGGTGCTCCAAGGGTGCCACTCGCCTTTTTCTGTTTTCATTGTGCGACATGCCCTTAAGGACGCACTACGTACTCCAAGGGTGTCACTTGCCTCTTTCCATTTTCCTTGCGTGACATGCCCTTCAGGACGCACTACATTCTCTAAGGGTGCCACTAACCTCTTGACTTACTTCGTAGACATCAAAAACCCCTGGAGTCAATACCCCGCTATGTGATCTTGTCGGAGACTAAGGAACTCTAAGGAATAAGGCCCCTACCCTATTGCATGCCCCTTAGAATCATTGTGAGCGACTATCGTAGTCTTCCCTCGCAACATCGTGGGTCTTCCCGAACTAGGTAATCACTAACCTACAGTTTGATCCACGGTGGGAGTGTTAGCAGGCTGTGGTAGGGCTATTGTCCACACCTCTCCCTCAAGTCTCTGGTTGTCCTGTGTGACCCCTCTACTCCACATGTGAGTCTGGTCGACAAGCTATCATCAACCTGCATCATCAATGAATCATGTCAGCAAATAATCAATCATTGTAACATCTAATCATATGTACATATGTCACATCAACAATATTCAACCCAACAATCCACTCCCTGACACGATTTGGAGTCCAAGGGGTTTCATTGATGCCTCTGCATCCTCGAGGTCCAAAGTCCTACACACTCAGGAGAACCTAGTCAATAACACCTGTCTATGTCAATACAAAAAAATAACATATCACCATATCCATAATGCCTCATAATCATAACCAAACAGTCAATAGTATAATAATCTGGATCACTTGAAAGCAAGTGTCCTCAAAGAATAACTTCACTCAATGCACGCAACAGTGGGATGTTACATACACCCCCTCTTGGTTTAAACTTCGTCTCGAAGTTTCATAGTATATAAATGTCAAAATAAAGTGTACCACAGTATCATAAATCTATCTATCAACAAAAATGGAAAATATTGATGCATATCATATACGTCCTCCCAGTTCACCAAGTGTGAACTATAGTTGTCCCACTGGACCTTGACCTAATATACAGTTCGACGTCATAGCTATCAAATGAGATGCTCCAAGATACAGAATGGCTCTGTCGTGAGCGCACCCTCATCCGATCCAGCAAGGAACTCATGTCAACAACATGAATAAGATCATTAACACAATGTCTCAAACAGAGACGCGAAAGACATCGTGTGTTTGCCTCAAAGAATCAGGTCAGGCTATTCAATAGGCCACGGGCCCTCTCTTTTCCACAATCTTGCAGGATCTCGTGAACCTAGGAGAGAGTTTAGCACCCTTTCCAAACTGGATTGAACTCTTATGAAGTTTCACCCGCAAGAAGACTTGATTGCCAACTTCATAACTACAATCAACACGATGTGTGTCGACATAACTCTTTTGTTGATCCCACGCTTCCTTTATCATTTGTCTTATTGTTTGCATTTTATCTTCCATTTCTTGGATCGCTTCAGGTCCCACCAGGACCCTATCCTCAAGTCGATCCCACTCAAAGGTGTCTGACATGGTCACCCATAAAGAAACTCGAAAGGAACCATCATAATGGTGCTTTGATAACTGTTGTTATGTGTGAATTCTATCAGTGGCAATAATTCTTCCCAATGCTTCTGTTGATCCATCACGTACATATGCAACATTTCCTCCAATATTGGGTTTGTTTGTTTAGTCTACCTGTATGTCTCTAGGAAATACACAGTACTAAAGTTAAGTTGGGTTCCCAAGGCCTCTTTGAAACTAGTCCTTGATCGGATATAATCCTCTTAGGCCCACCATGTAGCCTCACAATATCATTGATGAAAACTCTAGCTATGTCAAGTGCCTGATACATTGTACCCTCATGAATAAAATGAGAACTCTTCATCAGAGTGTCGACTACAACAAAAATTGAGTCGTATCTCCTTACCATCAGTGGCAATCCAACAATGGAATCCATTGAAATGACCTCCGATTTAGATTCCAGAATAGCATGTGGTTGTAGTAATCCTGTTGGATGTCTATGTTTAGCCTTCACCTGCTGACATTCTAAACACATGGCCACATAGTTGACTATGTCTTCCTTCAATCCTTTCCAGAAGAATAAGGGTTTAAGGTCTATCCACATCTTTGTGACTCTTGGGTGAGCCATGCACACTACTCTGTGAGCCTCGTTTAGGATCAAACTTCTCAACCCATCGTTGCATGTTATGTAAATTGACCCTTTAAATCTCACTGATATGTCATTTTCCATAGTAAATCCTTCAAATTTTGGTACCATCATTGTGTTTTGTTCGATAACATCCTTGACCTCTTTGTACTAGTCATCGTTGCGCTATAAAGTTAGCATATTTTCATGTAGATTCGTCTAAAGAGGCAATCAACGTAAATATGTGTGGTCTCCAACTCAACACCTCCACCACTCTGTTCACTGTCCCTTTTATGTAAGAAATATCTAAATCATACTTGCTAAGCAAATCCAACCAATAATGTTGTAGCGCGTTCAAGTCGCTTTGCGTAAATATGTGTTGTAGTCTACAGTGGTCCATTTTTAGTTCAAATTTTCATCCAAAAAGGTAGTGCCTCCAAGCTCTCAAGGCATATACAATGGCTAACAACTCCAAATCATGCGTCGCATGGTTCTCCTCATGCCTTCTCAACTTTATCGAGGTGTAAGTGATCACTCGACCGTCTTGCATCAAGACTCCACCTAAGCCTTCCTTGGATGTGTCAGTGCATACCAAGAAGTTCACGTTCATGTCAGGGACCTTCAATATTGGTGATGTTGTCAACAACCCCTTGAGCCTCTGAAATGATTTTGCGTATTTCTCGATCCAAACAAACTTCTTGTTCTTCTTCTGCAATTCTGTAATCGAATTTTCCATCCTTGAGAAAACCTCGATGAACTGTTGATAGTATCTCGCTAAACCCATGAAGCTACGCACTTCCATGACCTTCATCGGTGTTGGCCATTCCATATTAGCCTCGACCCTTGTTGGATCCATGGGGATACCTTCGTTAGTGATGACATGCCCTAAGTAGTGAATATTCGATTGATAAAAACAATCATTTAGACAATTCCCCATACAATTCATTCTATCGCAGACACTGTAGTACCAAGAGTGAGTGCCCGTCATGCTCCTCCATCATCTGAGAGTAAATCAAAGTATCTTCAATGAATTCTTGGACGAGCTTGTCCAAGTATTCGCGGAACACCCCGTTCAACAAACTCATAAATACCCCATGGGAGTTTGTGAGTCCAAAAGGTAAAACAATAAAATCGTAATGTCCAAACCTCAACATAAGGGCGGTCCTAGGGGCATCATCCTCCTTGATCCATAACTAGTGACACCCTAATCGCAAGTCGATCTTTGAAAACACCGTCACGCCTTTCATCTGATCAAATAGATCATAAATACTTGGCAATGGATATTGATTCTTGATCTTCGCCTTGTTCAATTGATGATAGTCAATGCAGAGTCTCCATGACACATCCTTCTTTCGTATGAAGATAATAGGCGCACCCCATGGTGACACACTTGGACGTATAAGTCCCAGGTCCAACAACCCCTTAAGTTGCATTCTCAACTCCTACAACTCCGAGGATGACATTTGATAAGGCATTCTTGATATCGGTTCAGTCCCCAATTTTAGGTCTATGGTAAATTCCAATTCCCTCTCCGGTGACATCTCAGGTAACTCCTCAGGGAAGACGTCCGCAAACTCTCTCACCATTGGAAGGTGTTCTAGACCTTCTGCTACTCCCTTCTCGTTTAATGCAAGGATTGCATAAAGCTTACATCCCTTGCACAAGCTCTTATGTAGTTGTAAGGAAGATATGAACCTCAGGGAAACTCCCTGGTTCTGACCTACAATCACGCATCTCTCTCCCTCATCATCGACCAAAACAACCATTTTGTTTTACAGTTGAGTATCACCTCATGCAATTCCAAACAGTCCATACCGATCATGACGTCATAAGATCCTAATATCGTGACGTATATGTTGGCCCTAGTGACAAACTCTCCCAGGTTAAGGCTATAGCCCATAACCTTCCCTCCAACCTTTGTATTGGCTCACAAATCCATTTCTACAAAGATAAACTCATCCTTTTCGACTTCCTTTACCTTAATTCTTTTTAGTGTTGCACCAGAAATGAAATTCTCGGTAGCACCGAGATCTATAAAAAATACTAAGAGTCTGGTCAACGACGACACCTGACATCTCGAGCACAGTCGATTGGTTCTCTACCTGGCGGCTATTCACCACTACATGAATCCGATGGGCCTTTCCCAAATCTCCCACGGTAGTGGGTCCGGATGATCCCGATGTTCTAGTCCTCTCCACTCGACAGTATCGTTGGTAATGTGTCTCCCCACATTCCAGCACACCTTCTTCGGTCCAACATTCTTGGTACTCGAAGTAGAAGATGAATCCTAACATTAAGGCCAAACACAAACTTGTTGACCTTAAGTTTCTCGGTAATTTGATGCGGAGCATACCAAAGCAACTCCAAAAATGAGCCTTGTACTTGGGCACTGCGCGACCACCCTGTCGCAAGGCGTTTAACTCGATGATTTCACACTCAATGAATTCCTCAGAAAGATACCTTACTCGGAACTGTTTCTTGAACAATTCCCAAGACATGTTTTTGACGACCATGTTCAAAGTGGCAGGAGAGTCTTCCACCATAGAAGAGTGCTCCTCTTCAATTGAAATACAGCCACACGAACCTTCATTTTGGAGGTATAGTCGTGAAGTGCAAAGCACATCTCCATATTCACCAACCATGCCTCGTCGGCTACACCGTCTGGGGCACCAAATAACTCAAGAAATTGACCTTTTCGAGCTCGCAGTGAATACTAATGGTACTGGTTGGGCGCTCTGTGGACCCTCAAGGGTAGAGGCGCCCTGGCCTCATCTCAGTACAGATGGTGAATCAAGGCCTCTAACAATCTCTAGAAGGACCTTGTCAGACCATCATCATCCCTTACAATAATTGCGTACAGCCCAAGAGCTTGTTCCTCCCCATTGAGGGTTAGACTCTTAGGGCGCGGGCACTTCTGGAGGCTTCACACCTCCTTCCACGACACCACGTTGCGAACCTCTGTGGTGCCCTTTAATCAAGATCACCGCATGGACACATTAAAGTTTTAAATAACGATAGGTTATCACTCAAGGGTTTATGGGAGTGGAAGGCATGGCGATCCAAAGTCGCAGGGTTGAACCCACTTTGATACCATATGTAATGACCCCTATCATTACAACTACAAGCGACGCAACCAAGTGCGATTTTTTTTTTTGTTTTAAGTAGGAAGGCAATCAAAGACAACAGGTAATCAACACAACTTGACGACGAACACAACTTACACATTCAGGCAAAATACAACCAATGACCCAACGCATTAGCACATCATGCAACTAGACGAACATGTGACACAATAGACAATACAATGACTACCTGCCCGACACAAGAAAGACAACGCCTGCAAGCTAAAGGACAACATCCACAATCCCAACACAACGACCTCGATGACCAGTAACTAGAAACCTCTATGGAACGCAAAACCAAACTCCTTAAGGTGTTACAAAACCAAGCACCAACATTAATTACAACGAACAACGCCCACATTGGGAAGCACAAACTCCGCCTAGGTTATCATTCACCTCCATCCATCAGGGCACGCAATGATCCCCTCATCAGAAATCATGTCATCACCAGGTGATAGGCGTGACAACAACCCTGGTGCAACATAACATATCTAGACTAATAACCCAAGAAAAATCCAACGTGCTAGGAGACCGAATTAACAGACAAAAACATGAAGACTCTACCCACGCGCCCAAGAAACAAGTCAACAAGATGCAAGGTGACATCACTCAAAATTAGAATGCGCAACTGAACAAAGGATCCTTGATTCCTACAAGGAAACCTGGGTCGTGAAATGACTATGACCGATCCCCCTTTACAACTCGACTTAAGGCACCAGGCACATAGTAGCCAATTAACTGTTAAACTATTAATTGTTTTGGATAAGAAAACTACTAATCCCTCGACCATTAATTTTGCGCAAGATATTAAACTATTACACCAATGAACCATTAGGTCTACAAATCCTATTAATTCAACATTGATAACTCTGTCTAACAATAATCCTATTATGTTTAACAAAAATCAAATAAATCTTAAAACTTTTACAACAATTAATACTAATAAAAAATCATTATTTTCGATAACAATCTACTTTTATTTTCCTCAAAGTTCAAATCACCTTAAAGGATAAGTTAGTTAAAGCAATTAAGTGTATGTAAAATATTGATTAAAAGTTCCATTACAAAGAAGTGTTATTTCACTATCTAACGATTATATGTTATTTATGCCCAATAACATAAGATAATGTTGTCTACCAAAGATTGGTATCATTGTCTATTCACCACATGATATTGTTTCTATTAAAAATCACAGTCAACCATCCATAATACGGTCTATTAAATAAAACATTATCTAACATGTGTAGTTGTCTAACCCATCAATGTCCAGTCACATATAATACGTTGTCATACAACAACAAGTGCTAAAAACGCCGAAATACCAAAGATTGACACATTGTCCCTTCTCAAGGAATAACAAAATCGTCGTCCAGGTATATATCGTTGCCTTTCCAAATGCAGAGGTAACGTTGCCTGACCAAACACAGAGACATTGTTGTCTCTCCATTATATAATCGCAGAGTAAAAAATGTCATAGTTGTCTATTTAAATTTATGATGAAGTTATCTATCATA
>ML816435.1:36811-54243 GCA_009831015.1 Picea engelmannii
GAGGTATATTCTCCTCCATTATCTGACCTGAGTATCTTAATATTTCTTTCGGAAAGATTCTCTATCAAGGCTTTGAATTCCTTGAATTTACTGAATACTTCATCTTTAGATTTTAAGAAATATATCCAGGTCTTATGAGAATAGTCATCAATGAATGATACATAGTATACATACCCGCTAATGGAGGATGTTGGCATTGGGCCACACACATCTGAATGGATGAGTTCCAATGCTCCTTCTGCCTTGTTGTCCCTCTTTGGAAAGGTTTTCTTGATGTTCTTCCCTTGCGCACATCCATTGCATATGCCTTCCTGATCAACCTTGAGTTCTGGTAAACTTGTGACAGCTTTGCATATGTATGGTAGCGCCTTGTAGTTTATGTGAGCCAATATTCTATGCCAAAGTTCGCATGAATTTTTTAATGGCATGGGTCATAGCAGTTTCTGGGTGACCCTTCAGCTTATATAAACCATTTTCTTCACTTCCGATGACGATTACTTCATTTATGGTTTCTCCCTTAGCCCACATAAGAACCTCTCCATCTATGAAGGCAACTCTATAGCCTTTCTTGTCTAGAGCTGATATGGAGAGTAAGTTCTTCTTTAGGCCCGGTACATAGAGTACGTCCTTCATTGTTATTGATTTTTCTGAATCAAGCTTGTAGTTTGATTCTCCTATTCCCTTGATGGGATATTGATAATCGTCTCCAAGAGTTACTTTCTGCGAAAACTTCTTTTCTGAAACACAAGAGAGAGTATTCTTCTTACCCGTCATATGCTTTGATGCACTGCTATCAATGAGCCATGTGTCTTCTCCAGGTGATACAGATCCTGAGAGAGATGAGATTAAGACATGGTCCTTAATCATCTTCATAGGTGGTTCTTCATCTTCGGAAATATGAGCATGTTGTCTTTTGTGCTTCCTCTTGTACTCTTCTTTTTTGACTGGACAATTGTTCGCCTTGTGTCCCATCTTATCACAATGATAGCATTGTATAGATGAGAGATCTCATCCCTTGCGTTGTCCTTTCTTCTGAAAATTTCTTGAATGAGATTCTTGATTGTTGAACTTGTTTGATGGTTGTGGTTCTCTATGAGATTCCCTTTTGAAGTAAGGTTTCTTCCTTCCTCCTTTTGTATGAGTAGCTAGGGCTTGATCATCATCCCTTGCTAGTAGTGCTTCACGGTTGGCTACCCTTGTCTCTTCTTGGATGCATTCTTCCCATAGGCTTTCAAACTATAGTTTCTCCTTTCTGTCGCATACTAACTGGATGAAGGCATCCCAAGGTCTTGTGAGACCATTTAGGGCGGTCATTACAAATTTGTCTTCGTCAATGGTGTCTCCAATCGCTTTCAACTGTTCTTTTATTTCAGAGATTCGGGAGAAGTATTCTTGAATCATTTCTCCTTTCTGCATTTTGGTATTCTTCAACTGAGTTCTGAGATTCATCTTTCAATTGATGTTCTTTCCTTCATATAGTTTTCTTAGAGAATCAAACATTTCCTTCAGAGTTTTCTTTGACGATACATACGGGATCAGGTGGTCTTTGATTGAATCTGCAATGATTCTCTGAGCCCTGATTGAGTCCTTTTGATGCTTCGCTTTCTCTATGCAGGCATCTTCAGGTTCCTCCACTTCTTCTTTGATGAATCTTGATAGGTCATTATCTGCAAGGATCAGACCGATCCTATAATTCTAGGCACGGAAGTTGTCTATGCCTTCTAATTTCTCAACAAGCTTTGTGCTTGCAGACATCTTGTACTTTCGGTAACAAAAATGACCAAAAATTGAAAATGCTTGAAATCAAGTTTTGACCTTACCAAGAGGTGTGCTTGGCTGAGGCGAGTAGCCTGGTGTCTTTAGATTTGAGAAAATCCAAATTTTACCCCGTCAAATCTGCTCTGCAGATTTCTGGACTGGTGCTTCTGGTTTTCTGGTACTTCTGGTACTCTGGTACTTCTGGTACTTCTGGTACTCTGGTTTTCTGGTACTTTGTGAAACTAGGGTTTCACTTTCCGGGAGATCCAGTCACTGAAAAGGTGCGCTCTAGGTGCCAAATTGATCCTTGGAGGAGGGCGCAACTTTCTAGGGTGTTAGGGAGCTGAAAATACTTGCTTTTTCAAAACCCTAATTTTGGGGTATGGTAACAGTGACGTTTTTCCTCTTGCAGATTGTGCTTTCTTCAGGTTGGCTCTGATACCATGTCAATGTTTATGCCATTATTATAGTTCTTTGCATTTCAATAAGATAAGAGCATAATAAGAACAAGATCACTGAGAAATACACATCCACAAGAGACACAACATTTATCCTGGGAAACCCTCTAGGGGAAGAAAACCCAACAAAAACTTCCTTATCATAAATAGCTTATACAATGTTCAAGAGATAACTCAACCAATACAGAAAATTTCTCCTCAAGAGATGCGCCACCCTTCTTCTCCTCTCTCCAACTTGTAATTGCAGCTTGCCTCATAAAAGAATGAGCAAGTGAAGTGTGTGTAAGAAGTGAGGCGCTAGCCTCTTATTTATATCAATCTAGCACATGTGAAGAGTCACCATCTGGTAGGGCCGACCTCTCACACTGGGTGGGTAAACCCACCTTTAATTAATTCTGCCCCCTTCATTATAACTGTTGGGGCCGACTTCTTATTCTGCACTTTGTAATTGTCCGATGACCAATTCGCAAAAGGGGATTTGGTCCTTATACAATTACCGACATGATTAATCCTCAATGGGGATTAATCCAATAACAACAATAATAATAATAACATGATTAATCCTCAATGGGGATTTAATCTAATAATAATAATGACATGATTAATCCACAATGGGGATTTAATCACAATCCTTCGACAATGATATCTCAATCCTTCGACACTAATCGTCTTAAGGATTGTCGATGGAGGCTTCTAGTGCCAAAAAGGAATACTCACCTCTTCTCAGTAAGTCTACAGATTATCCTTCTTTAGATAAAAGGAAATCCTCTAAAAATCAAATTTTTGGCTCATGGGGTTTGAATGATGAAAACAAAAGCTCTAAACCTTTAAACGATTTCCTACCCAACCTCTCTAGAAATAAAATTCCTAACCCTCCTCCCCTTATTCCTATTTTTGGCATAGAAGAGCGCCCAATATAAGGGACCTCGAGTATCAAATCCTTGTCCATCCTTCGCATAGATACAGAAGTTTTGGACACCAATAGAAACCCACCTTCTACAAAAATTTTGAAGTATAATCTCAGATCAAGGAACAAAGGAACTCTTAATTTCCCAGGAAAAGTGAAAGGGGCTTTGGGTCACTTAGAAATAGTGCAAAAATCCCCACACAAGGGGGAGGAATTCTTTTATGTTTCTAGCATGAAAACAAGCTTCCTTAGAAATCAAATGTGAAAAGCAATTGTCCTTAATTGGGGCTCTTAGAGAAAATTCCCTTAAAGAGGGTTTAAAATGATTACGATGACCTTAAATTGTTGAGGGTTGGCCAACCCATTTAAAAAATGGCCCTAAAAAGATTGGTAGAGGCTTCAAATTCCTCTATCATTCTACTGCAATAACTTATGACTGATGGTGAGAAGATTACATAGAGTTGTCAAAAAAATTTAGTAAGAAGGAATTTAGCTAAATTAATGTTGTAGGGAGGTCGAGTGGAACATTACTTGGTGGAAGAAGTGTTCATTTACCCTTTCTAATTCATGTATTTTACGCCATATCTAGGGACTACTATGTTCTCTCTGGATCTTGGAAACGAAATTACTATTCTGAATGTATCTGGACCTTACATGGACAAAGTGGATTATTGGGATAGGTTCTTCCATAAGGATTGGTTTCTCTTTGGTTTAATGGTAGTGGCAGGATATTTAAACTTTACTTTGGGAGCCTATGAAATTTGGGGACCTTCTGCACATGTGGACTACATTTCTAGTTACTTTTTGAAAAAACTAGAATAAGTAGGATTACGGGATGTGGAACAAGCTAAATTGGCACTAACCTAGACAAATAAGAGAATGAGAGAGGCTCGTATAGAAAAGAGAATTGATCGGATCTTGATATATGAAGCGTTCCTTGACAAAGCAACAAGAATCAAACAATAGGTTTCCTCGGGAGGACATTGTAACCATAATACAATGACATTGGAAATAGCCCCTTCCCAAGAGAAACCCGCCAGCCCTTTCAAATTGAATACAGAATGAATGAAGAAAGAGGAGTTTATAAACAAGATAAAAGAGATATGGGTGCATTACAATAGAGACTTGAGAGAATCTGCCCCAATACAATTCCATCAAAATTTGAAAAAATAAAAGAAAGTAGCTATGCAATGGGTAAAGGACAAAAAGAAGGAGGATGAAAAAACACTTAGGGAAGAGGAGGAAGCTTTGGAAGTACACTACAATAGTGTAGGGTTTGGTTATTTAATAGAGGTAAAAAGGATTGAGGACAAACAAATGCAATTACTTCTTGAGAAAGAGAAGGAATGGAGGCTAAAAAGTAGAGCGTTATGGCTTCAAGCAAGAGATGACAACACAAAGTTTTTTCATATATGTGCAATATGTAGGAAAAACATAACTCAATCTAGAAAAAAAAGGGGGAATATGGTTTATGGGAAAAATATTTCAAGGAGATAGCAAAAGAAGGGGTAGATTACTTTTCATATCTTCTCAAAGAAGACTCTTCAACCTCTATAGCAGAGGTAATGAATCTGTCAAATTCCTTCCCAAGTTTTTTCAATGTTGAGGACAATCAAGCTTAAATGGAGAAAGTTGGGAAAGAAGAATTGATTATGATTATTCAAAGTTTCAAGTATGGAAAATGTCCATGGCTAGATGGCTTGCATGTGGAATGTTTTCTTAGGTGTTTTGAGTTTATTGGAGAAGACTTAGGAAGGGTGGTCGAGGCAAATAGAACAAGAAGAAATATACTTGGAAATTTCAACACAACTTTTCTTGCATTGATTCCAAAGGATGATGATCCTACATCCTTTGACAAATTCAAACCAATTTCGTTATACAATTGAATCTACAAAATCATATCTAAGGTAATAGCTAGGAAACTAGCTACAGGAGTAGGGGCTTCATCTTCGATTCTGCGACCGCCTACATCTTCTTCTACATAGTTTCATCCTTCTTCGGCTCAACTACCACCAAGTGGAGGCCCACGCAACAACCATGGTGCTGGAAGGAGGGAATAATTACTTCTCATTTTTCACTACTTTATATACTATGTTGCAAGAAACCCTGGCCAACCAATGTACCAGTCTCGAAAACGACCCAAAATGTCGCCAAAACATCGATTGTCATACCGTATGATGTTTCGGCTCGTATAGGTGATGTTCCCACATCATTTATTTTGTTTGTGGGCCTGTATGGGTGGACAAGAGGCCCATGGGTCCCTCAAATGGGCACAAAAAATAGTTTTTTTCCCTTTTTAAAAAAATCTAATGTTGTCTAATGATTTTTACTTCTTTTTTTTTTTATTTGAGAAAGGAAACATCTAGAAATATCTAGAAACCCTAATGACCAATTATTTCCTATAAGAAAGGACTTGGTTCACTCATTCCTCACACTTTCTTTAGCAAGAGGATTTTCCTACAACGATGGTAAGCATTTTAGTTGTGGTTTGGAGCATTGGGAGCAATCTTTGGTGCATTTCCAGCAAGAGGATAGTTGTAGGCAGCAAGAAGGAGGGTGTGGGAATTTCTATATTTGGTGACCATTCCTGGCAGATTTTTACAGATTTTGTTATTGTTTTTACTGTTTTCGCAACATTCATGCCTTCTCTAAGTGTGGGCATATTTTTTTACTATTTTTGTAGCATTCATGGCTTCTCAAAGTGGCATTTCCTCTACCCGTGGAGCTCCTCAATCAAGCAAGCAACAATAATGCTATCCTCTTTGGAGGCATGTTACCAAACTCAAGCAAATGGGTGGTGATGGGGGTTCATAGGAATGGAGGTGAAAGTTATGTAACATTGAGAAGACCAGCAAAGGGATCTTACACAAGAGTCAAGGCTCACATTTCACATGGATTGAAGGGTGTTGAAGCTTGTGCATATACCAAAAATCCAGAGGTGAGGGCTACATTCAAGGGAGAGCATGATGATGCTCAAAGGTTGAAGGATCATAGAGCCAAGTTTGGTATGGGTAGCACTAGCAAGCATAATCCTTGTTGGGGTGCCAACAATGAGCCAAGGGTTGTTCTTGTAGTAGGAAGAGGAGGGTGGTCCTAGTAGAAGAGAGATATCCAAGCCTGCAGGTGCAAATAAAAATAGAAGATTGTTGAAAATGCTCAACGATCAAGGGAGAGAAGAAGCCGAGTTAAGAGTGGAAAGGGCCATATTTGATTGTAGCATCCCATTTAATGTGGTTCAATCCCCCTATTGGCAGAATTTGGTGAGGGAAATTAACAAAACCCCTCAAGGTTTCAAGGGGCCAAACTATGAAAAACTCAAAACATTTTTGCTCAAGAAAGAGAGGCTACTGCTTTAGGATGTTTTAAAACCAATTCGTAGCTCATGGAACAACACAGGGGTTTCCATTATTTCAGATGGATGGATTGATACAAGGCAGAGGCCATTGCTCAATGTCATTGCATCATCACCAAAAGGAGCAATGTTCTTAAGAGAAGAAGATTGTTCAGGTGAGGTATAATATAGTAATTTCATTGTTGAAATTTTAATTGTTGTTATTGAAAAAGTACAACCAACAAATGTGGTGCAAGTTATCACAGATAATGCACCTATTTGCAAAGCTACAAGATTGATTGTTGAGAATATATACCATCGTATCTTTTGGAATCCTTACATTATCCATAGTGTAAATCTGATTTTAGAAGAGATTGAGGCAAAATCTGCATGGATTGAGGAGGTCACAGGGAAAGCTAGGGAGATCATAAAATTCATCACCAACCACCATTAGTCTCAAGCAATATATTGAGAATACAACAAATTGGAGTTTCTCAAAGTTTTTGAGACAAGATATCCTCAAACTTCAACATGTTGTTCATCTTGTTGAGGTCAAAATTGCATTAATAGGTATAGTGGCGGGTACGACTTGGGATGAGTGGAGACAAACAAATTCAGAGATGGGAAGTATGGTGCAGAGGGTAATGATTGATGAGGATTGGTGGAGCAAGATAGAATTCTCGCTCAAGTTCACATTACATGCATTTGAGCTTCTTTGATATGCTGACACAGACGAAACTTTCTTTAGAGAGATTTATTATGGCATGGATACCATGGTTGAGAAAACCGTGGAAATTATTACACAGGAGGATCCCAGTCTTCTTTTTGTTGATGTTGCTTTTACTGAGCATGTGAGATCCATCATTGTTATGAGGTGGAATGGCTTTAACACTTCATTGCACACTTTGGCACATGCTATAAATATAATATTTTATGATGAAGATTTCATTGCTCAAAGAAATGGGAAGAGGAAGGCCCCACATAAGGACAAGGAGGTGGCTAGTGGAGTGAAAAAAGCCTTACAGAGGTTGTTTCCAACTTCTCAACAAACAGATGTGAGGGAGGAATTTGCTTGTTTTGTTGATGGATTAAAGGATTTTGCAGACATATCATCTTTCGAAGAGAGGACCATGAACTCGATTAAATGGTGGACTTGTCATGGGGCAAATGGTGTATATTTGCAAATCCTTGCCAGTCGTATTCTATCACAAGTGACAAACTCTTCATCAACAAAAATGAATTGGAGCACCTATGGTTTCATTCATTCTGTGAAGCGCAATAGGTTGGGATCCCGAAAGGCTGAAGATATTGTATATATGCATTCAAACCTCCGCCTTGTCTCTCGTAGGTTTGAAGAATATGCAAGTAGGCCTCATAAAGATTAGGATGTGGATGCAGAATGCCTAGACTTGGAGCTCTCTCTTGTTGCTCTTGATGTTGGTGATGATACAATAGAAACTGGAAGTGGAATTGCATCTTCTTCCCATACATGCTATAGTTGTGTTGAACATGCATATTGTTCTATTTTTAATGATGAGGATGATAATCAGTATGACATGTATTAGAAATCTATGTAATTGCAATTGTCTTTAGCTCATATTTTATTTCATTTTCAGCACATATAGCCTAATTTATAAAGGCTGATTTTGGATGTATAGCCTCATCTATAAAGGATAATTTTGGATTTTGTTACTTGCATCATGTAATCAATGATATTGATCATTTATGGGAGTTAATATAGACATGGTTTTCCTCCTAAAATGTCATTTATGTGTCATTATTTTTTTCTTGCAAGATAATGTGTTATATATATATATATATATATATATATATATATATATATATATATATATATATATATATATATATATATATATATATATACATACACATACACACATGACATTTCCCCCGACATTTCCATTTTTTGAGGGTCATGTTTCCCCCGACGTTTCCATTTTTGGAGGGTCATGTTTCCTTTCGTCCCCATTTCAAAAACTTCTAGACATTTCCCCGTATCATGCAACTTAGTTTATATGCCATAGATGATAGATTTATAGTCTGTAGCAACTATCTCAATTTATTGTTTTGGACCTGTTTTTGTCCTTATACACACTTGCAAACATGAGCTAAGTCTTGCTCACTTAGTGTGTCCTAGGAGGCACAATGCCTAGGTTCAAAGTCCATGCTATCACTTTGACTTGAACCTCTTCCGTCTAGGCTAACTCCTAGGGAAGCCAAGGGGGGTAGACCCTAGTTACTAGATGAGATTAAGAATTTAATGTTCTAGGAGTTGGTTTTAATTGGTTAGAAGGTCAGTGGGAATCTAGCCTATGATGTTAATCAGCAAATGTAAGATGCAACTATCTAAGTATGAGAGTCAGACCTTTTCCTAGGGCAACTAAGACTAGTGCCTAAGATTGGGCAATGGGGTCAACTAAGTTAGGGGGATATTCATTACAAGATAATTACAAGTTACAAAATATTACAAGAAGATAAATACAATTAGATACAAAAGAATATCTAAGATATACAGATTAAGACTAGATACAAAATATTAACAAGTGCTTGAAATGTGCAGGAAAGGAGATATTCAAAGACGAACAACCATCAACACATCAAGCCAAGCATGCTCACAACAGATAGAGTTTTGTTGAACTGCTTTTCAATGGCCAAGAGACGCAAAGCACTCAAGACCCAATCAAGAGAATGCCTCTAGGTGGATGCGCACTTCTTGAAGGATCACACCACAAGTACAAGAATTAAAGATAGATGAAAAACGTGGAAAGCCAAATATTCACATATTCCTCCTCATTCTGTGCTGGAAGGATAGAGCTGGTCGTAGATGCTTGAAAAAGGTGGGACCGAACTTTGAATCTCCCACCTTAGAAATCATGGGATCCTCGAACTTCATCTCACGACCAGCTATCCTCGGAGACTCAGGTCAGGTTTCATTAGTTAGATTTACACCTTGGTTCTATCAAAGGATTAGTTAGCTTCATTAGTAGGAACATTAGAAAGCTTATATTCTCTTTTTATTAGGCAGGAACACAGAAGGTTCTCATTAGTATGATGCATCATTGGTGAGTTCAGATACTTTCCATCATGCATTTGTATCTGGAAATTCTCTATCTTGTATCTCTCAATTATTACATGTTCTATCTACCAATAATTACATGTTCACTATCATAAATCACATACTGCATATAGAATAGACATAATTCACTCATGAATCATGGAATCGAATGATGCAGGAGTAGCATTGACTTATCATTGATTTGAAGCCGCTGAACCTCCTAAATATGCGATTAGGGGAACACAGAAGAAACAACTACCAATCACTCAATCCGATCACTACCAAGTCCACTACCCATTTAGAGGAGCAACCCATATACATTTAGAGTAGGAACCCATAGACATTGAGAGTGGTAAACCATAGACATTTCAATACATGCTATCAACCAATTACCAACGAAGAGTGCATCATGGGATTTTCTATCGACATTACAAAGGGATTTCATTATGAAATAGCCACCTTGTTTCTATATTTATTTGTTAGGGTGAATAACACATTTTTCAATCTTCATCGGGGAGGAATTCAATAAGTAAATACCCACCTTGTTTCTATGTTCAGAAGTCATTTAATTAGTAGTTTCATGAGGACATAGCCTCGGTTCTTTCTCTTAAAAGAAGTAGGACTTTGCATCGTGGTGAGTTATGTTCTTTCTCTTTTAATAAGCTACTTTGCATCATGGGCTTTTATCTATCAATCGGGAGGGAAACCCACGTTGGTTGTTCTCTATGAATTAGCTTGAATTGCATATAGGTTTTGATCTATGAATTACTGAGGAACAGAAGCCTCATTGAGTCATGCTTTTTAAGAGACTTTGCTTAATGGTTTTGAATCTCTCAATTACCTATATTAATTTGGAAGAGTGCATCACAGGAATTCTCTCTTCAGTAGCTAGCAATTATCTAAGCTTCATTACTATACGAAACATCTCGACAGTGAATCCTACTAGATCTGACAGGGAATTACACCATCAAATCTATGAATCATGATCCAAGGTTTCATCTCGGTGCCAAGACTGCATCGTATTAGAAGATTGATTCATATTTTGGATTGTCTTTCTTTCGACTTTATGTCGTTTAGAATCTCAAGCCTTTTTAGGACATCTTTAGCCGGTAGCCATTCCGAACCCTCTCTCCTTACTAGGATATAGAGAGACAATTCACTAAAGCCTATTTAGTAGGATATCTTGAGCCGGGGATTGATGGTTGCCACTAACACTACAGAGAGGAAGGAAGATGATCGATCCAGCTCTAGTTTTGTTGTTGGGTGTGTTTTCCGCCCCCACTAGGACATGGTAGAGCCAAGCAATCTCTGACGTCGTTAATAACAACTAATTATAGCAGTCGACTTTGATAGCAAGAAAAACTCCTTGCTCTCCCAACCCCCCCCTGAGGAGATAAACTAGTCCATGCATGAAGAGCTCACAGCGTTTAATTGGTCGACCTAATAGCAAATGGATTGCGTTTCGTCGAACTGTAGTCTCTGTCTGTCATTCCCATGGATATTAGATCTTCAATGGGATAGCCAATTCGGGTCCAAGTGCTAATTCAAAGTTAACTAATCATGATGCTAGAACCACCAGATCGACCCCATTCCATTCCACTTTAGAAATGAATAAGATTCCTCGATCTTTATGGAGAAAACGCATAGGAAAGCTCTCGACCAAGTGATTAGTTCCAGTTCCCCGACATTAGAAGCTAGAGATTCCAACTCTGAACGAGCATTGCAGGCTATCTGATCCTTTACCATAGCAGCATCTCTTATTAGCAATAATACTCCCACCACCGGCCTAGCGATCAATATTTGTGATTATGGGCTCGACCAGTGAACGAAGCATCCGTTGTTGAAGGCTCGACCACCCACCTTTGTTTTCTATATGACCGACCCTTCAGATATCTGCCAGATACGCAAACTGGATAAGCATGCGACATCGAAAGCATGCTCTTAAGGTAGGCGCTCGGGTGAAGACTAACAAACAACTATTCTATGGACGAACAGTTATGCCATAGGCATACAAAAAGGGACGAGGCCGTAGGGAGGGTCTTTCTGTGAGATCCCAGAAGAGAGATCAATTCGATTTATCTATCTACATCTTGATTCACTCTGTCATTGGTTTGTTTCTTCTATGCGATAGTTCGACACTCCCAATAGATTGGGGTATGAGCCCCGGCACTAGATCAATTATTCTCGTTCAATTACAAGATCGGAATTACACTAGGACCCTTCAGCCAATAGATAAAAATCCCGGTTCTTCTATTTGTTGACTCAACCGTTCACCACCTATCCCAACTAATCCATCTCGGAACATATCGAAAACACCACTATCTCGTTCCATGGATGCGATGGTTCGTGATTGGGGTCCTATGGATTAGTAATCCCCTTGGTTAACGGGTCTCTCTGCACTCTATATTAATTCCCCTCTCGGTTTCCTACACATCAATTATACTTTGGTTCCCCCTCCCATAGACTTTGGCACTTTCCCTCCCATCCGCACTAGACGAATCACACTAGATCAAGCAGTTGAAAGACCTAGACTTCCCTCCCTTTCCTGTTTTCCCAACCTTTGAAATTGAGATCAAATTTGAAGCCGCTTGAAAACTTGAAGTAAGGATCATAAATGGATGAAATACTCCCGCTCCTTCTCGAGACTAGAACTTGACTCGACCAATGGGAGAGGGAGAGGTAGGTGTGTGTGCACTATCCAAGACATCGCTCCACAATCCCTAAACCTCCTCTCTATTACTTTAAGAAGTTTAGCTTTAAGTAAATGATCTCGCTATCGCTCGGCTGGATAAGGCGCTATGGGAAAGGTGCCTCGTCTCCCTCTCCCACTTTATTGGTAAGCGAGCAACAAACCCTCGATCCCCTCTCTCTATTTAAAAAAAGGTAAGTGAGTGCTTATCTAAAAGCTACCTCCCTCGACCTCCTCTTAAGATTATAAATAGAGAGCCTGCGCCCTATAGATCGAGTGCTCTCCGATTATATATATGAGAGCCAATGAAAAGCGTTTTCAGGAGGTCGAGGTCATTTATCGACCTATTAAAACAAGAACCAGCGATTGAGAGATCTCAAGTCTTGTTATCGAGCGAAACTCTAATGACGACATTTATATATATAGGAACCAGGCGTATTATATTCAAGCGGTTCGACCTTGACCTGAGAGGAGATTGGGGGCAGCACTATTAAGATATTACGTATGTAATAAGCATCACCCTTATAATTCCAAAGCAGGTCCGCTCGACCTTTTCATAACGTAAACAATCTCGGTCAGCTCGGCCTTTGCCCACCAGTCCATGCTGCTAGCCATCCATCACAATCTATGCTTCCGAGGCGATCCTTTCAACCAATCAACCAACCGATGGAATGAATTCTACCTACAAGCGAGGGATAGAATGCAATCAATGGAATGGATTGGAATGCAATGAGAGGACATCCGCAACCATCAGAGGGAAGGAACGAAGGATGGAGAGCATCAACTACCACTGATACCACCGAGAGATAGGGCATATACTAACGAACAAATGGGGGTGATAAACATATTCTACCGGGGAAGGATGATACGATTGATACTACCGGTGAGGGATAGAGGTTTATACAGCTACGGTAGTGGGGTGTCTTGATGCTTGGCAAGGTAAGAGCGCTAGGAGACTTCATTCAAATAATGAATGCATGGAGTGAATATGGGGTGTAAATGGCGCCTAGGAAGAATCATGGAAGAATAGGGGAGAAACGAGGATTAACGACGCTTTATGAGTGGGTTGAACAACGAAATAATCTATTTCATTTAAAAAATGGATGCATGGAATGAATATGGGATGTAAAGTGCGCCTGGGGCTAATCAAGTTATAGTAGTGGAGAAATTAGGATTAAGCGCGCCAAGATAAGTTGTTTAAAGAGCTTCAAATGCATATAATGCGTATAAAGTGCGCCTAGGGCTAATAAATCTATAATAGGGAAGGAAATGAAGATGAACTGCGCTAAGGGTGAGTGTTCCGATATATGCATATGTTGATAGATATAGTGTTCCTACATCCCTTGCTTTTACTAGTAAGGTTCCAATGCCAAAGAAGCTACTCGTCCTAGTTTAAGATGTGTCTAGTTGCAGGGGCAGGTCGAGACCCAGCATCCCCCCTGCAGGCAGGTAGGTCCCATTTGCGATTGATCCATAACCATAACCATTCAGCAGTCTTGAATGATTATTAAGTAGTCGCGATATTTTAGTAAGGAAAGTAAAGCCCGACAGTCTTGAATGCTTATTAATTTAGTCAAAGCAGAGGCTTCCCTACTCAGACCTATCTCTATCTCTCCTCGAATCATTGTGCAATGTCCTAATCGAATGGCGCCTAGATTGCAAGGAGTAAGCTATGCCCATCACAATGTAACATTTCTATCCATGTCCTGTGTGAAATGTAAATCGATCATTATAGTTCTTAAGTGCTACTCCATTCCGGGATAGGGACTAAGGTTGATGCGTAATATTTACGACCAGAAAACCTTATTAATGAACAGAGGCGGGTAGTGAAATGGAAAGTCCAGTGCGGGACCTATTATTGACCTAAAGACGTCAGCATTGATGGGGAAACTCGACGTGCGGCTTTCACCTGCTGATAGTTCGCTATTAATAAGTTGATCCAATCGGGCTAATATGGAGATAAGTGGTGTAGTAGAAAGCGAATATAGTGCAGGAGGCTAGATCACTTTGATCCCCGACGCTACGGAATTAGGGATGCACGTGTTGCTACTGAAATAGGTTCTTAAATGGGTTATGATTCAACCTAGGCTATTAGCGTCATATGGTGGGCTATAGGTCATTGATCAGCGGCTTGTAAATGGCTTCGATGGCTAATTACGTAGTATAGATTGATTGGGCATAGGTTGGATAGCGTGGTATAGAACTACGGTCACATATACAACTAGATCATGGGTTGGATGGCATTGAACGGGTGAACAAAGATGTGTCACCGAAGTTTTATATGATTCATGTTATGCGCCCAAACTTAAGCCTACCGGTGGGGGGTAGGGACCACCAGTTGGTTCGAGGCAAGCAATCCAGGGCTACAACTTTCACTATCAAGTTGCTAATGAACCATCATACATTTCCTAAGCTAGCTGCATCCATCAAGTTCTCGGACAGCTAGGCAGTCACTTACAACCATACGATTCTTTAGCCACCTCTAGCCGTTGTGATGGCTTATAGATGGCTTATAGATGAACCTACAATTCTTTTGATTGTATCACTCCTAGCATAGGAAACAGAGCATAAGAAAACGCCCGATCAGTCAATCCGTTACTATAAGCAAGGGGTCACCCACTTTGCTTCCTGTCATTCACGAGGTCTTCTGTCTTGCACTTCCCCGTGAAGCTCCTGCTAGGCGGCCAAATAGAAAAATCTGCAGGTCATCAAAATAGATTAAGTTCCATCTGAAAGCACAGTCAGCGCGGATAAGACTACACCAACCACCAAAAGCACTGGCAAGCGCGTAGGAAAGCACTCCAATGGAAAGCACCGCAAGCACCCCTTAAAGAAAATGTCTCCGACCCTAAGGCAGAGACAAAGGAAGCACCTGCGCTTTGAAACTTTCATTCCCCATTCAATCTTTGTTTCTTTCTTTCTTCCCCTCGAAGAGCTCTGCGAAGGGTCCTTTCAGGTCAGGTCTCACTGGCCCTGAGAGCTAAGGATCTGATTTGAGGTTCCCAGAGAATATAAGAGAAAAGCTATAAGGTTATGTAATTAATTAAAAATGAGAGGGTTTCTTTTGTAATGACGCTTTATTATATACGTAATTACGTATAATAAACTAACTAGAAAGAGAATAAAAACCTAGCTCAACTAGCTCAGGTCACGTAGCTCACCTAAGTAGCTCCTAGCTCAACTACCGGGCTGAGGCGGTTTCTAAGGACCTACCTACCGCTACCCGCTCGCTAAGGTAGCCTACCTGAGGCAACCAACAAGCTCAGGTAGCCGTACTAACGGACTGAGGTAACCGATATATTGAAACTACCCGATTCAGGAGCCTACCTGGTGAACCTAAACTACCTGATTCAGAGGGGGTTCACATAAGAACCACCTGAGACCTGGTCCCGGTAACTAGAAATAGACCAGGTCCCTTAACGAGGGTAAAGCAGTAACTAGATGAGCAGTCCCCTAGTAACTAGAGGGGGTAAATAACTAGAGATAGGGCCCAGTAACTAGAGACCCAGTAACTAGAGAGAAACTAGTAACTAGAAATAGACACGAAAAAGCGCCTTAACGAGGGTATTATCTGGCCGGTCACTCCTTATATATTGGCCGGCATAATAAGGGCAGTAACAAAGGAGAGCGATAGGGAGGGTAACTAGACATAGACCGGTAACTAGAGAACAAATAGAGAAAGAATGGGAAGATAGATCACCAAGTATTAACCACCTTATATACGAATCACCAAAGTATTCTCTAAGAAAGATCCTGGAACCAGACAAGGTATTGCAAGGTCCTTACAAGGTCTATCTGCTGGGGGGTGCCCACCTTAGCTTAGACAGATAAGTAAGGATAACCACCTGGCCAGACATGCTGGAACCAGACATGCCTAAGAAAGGTACTGGAAAGGTCCTCTCTTTTGAAAGGTCTTGATCTCCTGAATTTACGAAGTAATTGCCCAACCAAATCAACCACCCTAACGAAGTTATAACCCCTTACCGAAGTAATAATCCACTAGAAGCAAAAAAACCTTCACTCAGTAGATTCAGTAGATATGGTTGCCTAACCTATAGATACATACACTCCCCCAACCTGAGATATGTTTACCTACCGAAAGAGATGCTGACCTAACACACCTTCTTGCTAGACCCGCCTTCTGGCTAATCCAATCCTATCAGGGGGCACCTAGTCTGAGTTGGTCTTGCCTTCTTATTTTCTGGTCTTCTTACCTTCTGAGCCAGCCCTTTATTTATTCCCATCAAAGGCATTAGCACAAGTATCACCTATCCAGTTTTCCGGGTGGAAGCTTTACCTACCAACATAAGAAACAGGACTAGTTGTTGTTGATCTACTACCTATCTCCTTCTACCTTGTTTCCGACTTCTACATCCTACCCTAAGGGAGAATATCTTAAACTAGCATTGTGCCTGCTCCCGATGCTTATCTTGGGCCCGATCCCATAATCCTAAGAGATATCCATCTATCTACGTATATAGATGAAACCATAGTAACCCTTAAGTCTCCTCTATTGAGTCCACTATTATTTATAATAGTTAAGCCAGAGAATATATGTTACCCCTGTTGGCTTTGAATATCACACTGGGCTTACCTATGTGCTTGTCTTGTGCTTGGTATCTTGCATTTGGTGGATTTGGATATGCAATTGGATTTGCTTCTTTCCTAGTCTCGGATTTTGCTAGGTTTATTGCCTCGAGCCAAAATAATAGTGGGACGAAGCAAACGCTGATGGACCAGATACACCCAGATACATATGGGTATAGCCTTTCCACTAAGCAATAGAAATATAGCTATGGGGCAGGATATTCATCTCGATCTCTAACCCAATCACAAACCTCTGAATCCCAATCACGAACTAGATCACGATCAAGAAACTCATAATCTTCACCACGAGCATCCGAAACTGCATCACGCTCTCTATATATGTATCTGTCTGGATCAATTGCATAATCAACTACTTATCCTACTGCTGGGTAAACTATTGAACCAACAGAATATACAACGACTGCCATTGGTGCTGCTTCTCTAGTAGCTACCCTTGCTTCTCTTGCTACTGGTGCCTTTGCTTATTCTATCGTTGGTACTGGATCAAGGGCTGATGGGCTTGGTTCTGTATCTACTTCTAGGTATTTATCTGGAAATGGAACTACTCTTTACTAATGACTCCCACCTAACTATTAGAAGCTCTGCCCTTGCCCTGTCATCCTTTG
>ML816436.1:36189-50352 GCA_009831015.1 Picea engelmannii
CTAGCAAGAGATCAAGTGGAAAATAAGTAAACCCTAGAAGGGTGTACAATCACAAGCTCTAGAATTTAACCAATAAAGACAACTTTAGGGGGATGTACAATCACAATCCCTAAACTTGACCTTATATGCTTCAACAAGCTTAATATGGATAAAACCAAGGTGATGCACAATTACAATTCTTCTTAGGGTTTCAAGACAAAAATATCCTAGGAGAACAAGATAACATGTAATGATCAACAATTTGACAGATCATTTACTTAAAACACCACAACTAAACCATGAATACTTGGAAAGAACACTTACTATACCAACTAGCTATGCATGCGGAAACCCTAATTCAAGAATCATCCACCAAAAAACAAGAGAAACATCCATAAGATCACCCTCAAAGAGGTGTGCACAAGTACTCCATGATGAGAAAAGAAAAAAACAAGACTATAGAAGTGATTCTCCACAAGTGTGAGTTATGATTTTACAATGAGGGAGCATTAGCCTTCTTATATGAGGCAATTGTAGTGATTTAGCCCTCAAAAACCTCTAAATATGTAAAATGTCCATGATACAAGGTGAATAGGTCAAGGCCGACCCCTAGAATAGCCTCCAACATAAAGAGAAAATGAAAATACATCAAAATGTCACCTCAAAAATGACATGTGTGGATGTGAGAGCCTCCAAAAGCTATGATGTCATGCTCTAGAAGGGTAAAGGTGCCTCTAGTGGCCACGTATCTCCATAAAAGGGTGCAAGCATCATCAAGGGTCACATCTCTCACCTCAAAAGTCACGTCTCATCACCATCAAGTGCCAACTCATCATAAAAAAGGATGCTCACATGCTACATTGACCCATCAAGCATCAAATCATGAAGTCATCATCGCAAATGCAACGTCCAAGGGTTAGGGTATGATGTCATAGGTGAAGGGAGCTCCACGACCTATATAAACAAGCATCACATCATCTACAAGTGCAACATCATCCAATCAAACTTGAATATGCTCAGGGTTTCACTATCTAGCCTATGGAGCTTTATGCCCTCTCAATAGTAGACCATGATGTATGTGCAACATTCAAGCTTATCCATCCATTGTCCAAGGTCAAGGACGAGTGAAGAGGATCCCCAGGGCATGTCCAATCATGATATGGTCCAACGCTCTGCATCAAATCTGCAGCGTCCTCTGTATAGTGCACTGTAATATCCCTTTCCAAGTGAGGACTTGAGAGAGGAGGGATTAGTAGTCTAAACATCCCCTTTAGACTATAGCTAGGAAGAAACATGGGGAAAATGTTCATTTGATGTCATTTAACTAGGGAAATTTTATAATTTGAAAGTGACATTAAGTGACTAAGTGGAAAAAGGTAATTAAGCGCTTAAGTGAATATTAAATCAAAAAACTTAGGAAAAGCACTTAAGTGAAAAGTCAACGAAGAATTAGGGTTTCAGTGGATATAAGGAGAGGAAAAGAAACCTAATGGGTCATTATTGATGATTTAAGAATTGAAACCAGAGCTCTGAGGAGAAACCCAGATTCAGGCGAATTTGAGGATACTTGTGGATTCCAGGAGGAAGACACCGAGGGATTGTATTTTGTGTTGAGAGACACACCTTATCCAGTCAAGGAGACCACACAAGTTTTCCATTTCTTTCATTACAGACCTACAATCAGATTGAGCGTGGAGATCAGAGATCCAGCTCCAACAGTCAGATTCATCCGTGAGTTCTTGAGGAGAAATGAAAGGTATAGTGGGTTTCTCTTCTCGAGGAGGTATGGAGAACCTAAACCCTCATAACCCATTTGAGATTAGGGGAAGGTGCTTCATTTGAGCCATCCAACACATTTTTCTGAGCCTTATAGCCTTTGGGGCATCACATTCAGTCAGTGGAGTTGCAGCGTGTTTGACAAACAGAGGAGAGATCACAGATTCTCAGATCTATTCATCCAGAGGGAAAGCGATCCAGATTCCTTTCGATCCATTGGAGAGGGAGGTAGGGCGCTCCATTCGAGACAGGTTCCATCAGATTCTGATAGTGGAATCTAAGTGGGTGACTCTTTCAGTGTTATCCAGCGTGAGGGAATTCCAGCAGTTGGACAGATTACTTTGGGTAGTGACAGAGAGATCCGGGAGCCTAGCAGCAGCAGATCCATCCAAGGCGATTCTTGTAGGGAATAAGGTGACTTCATTGGAACAAATATCATCAGATTCAGAGGAGGCTTTCTCATGCATGCATCATATTCATCTTTCGGCAATGGATCCAGCACTACATGCAACAATAAACCCACACATGTCACAGATTGGGATTGCATGCCAATGATCTAGCGACGCATGTTAGTTCTAGGCATTGATCCATGCTTTTACTATTATTCCAGTATAGATCTAGTCATTTGAAGGTCTAACTGAAGATTGGTTTGGTTATTTTTACATGCTTGCAGTCTGTGTGTGAAGTTTTGTACATGCATGTCATTATTATAATTTCTTGACTATTCAATATATCTTAAACACGTTGTTCCACCTGAAACCACATGCAAAATCACCACACATGTTAAATTAAAGTTATCAAATGCAGTCAGAAACCTAAATAACCCATTCAAACACCTAAAGAGTATTAGATATGTGTCAAACAAGGTCAGTAGAAGGTTAATATCTGGATCTGCAGATTTGGGATATTACATTTTGAGCCTATGCAGTTGTCCCAGTCTCGGTTCACCTCGGAGCCACCAGACCCTTTTTGTATATTTTCTTCGATATTGCCAGATCAAGTTTATGGCATATTTCTGAGGTATAGTCTAGCAAATCTATAACAGATTTATGAGGTATATTCCAGTGAATTTATGGCAGACTTTTGAAGAATATTCTAGTGGAAGTTTGGTATAGGCTCAGACTGTTTTTAAAGCAAGTATGAGATCCATCCTTTATGAGAATTAAAGGTTTGTTGTGAAGACTCCAAGTGATAAATCTGGGAGCATTTTTCATAATAGAACTGAAGTTTACAATGAGAAGCATTCAAACATATTCAAGTCAGAAATTGTGATATAGTTTTAGGCCTGCCTCTAAGAGATCTTTTACAAAATTGTGAGATAGAAAAAGACGAGTTTTGAAGCCTGACCGAAGGCTAATCTGAGGCTACTCATTTGTAAATGAAGTTGCACCAGAACCAAATAATGATACAAATTTCAGAGGTATGCACGTATATATATTTTATTTTGTATCATTATCATGAGGGTGCCTACAATGGGAGGACTTGTGTAGATCTCAAGGAATCTCAAATCCAATACACTCAGAGGATCACCACACTCTCCCTGGAAGAGAAGACTCCAGGTTTGATTGTTTTTAATTATCATGCCTCTAACCTAAATTTCTAGTACATCTGACTTGCTACATTATAAGCAGGCCTTGTAGCTATGATACCATTTTTTTTTTAAATTGCTTTGAAGTTATAATAGAGATGTACTTGTTGATCTCCCCTCTAGGAGATATTGTTGTTTTGTTTGTTCTTGTTTCGTGCAGGTTATCTTGTTTAATTCCATGGCAATATTGTTTTTCTTGTTCGTTGTTCCGGGCAGGTTACCACAGAGGAAGGTCGCCAGTGATATCTCTGAGAGGGAGCTATAGTGATGGTTGCAGAAGACAACTTATTAGATGATCTTTGGTTCGAGACATGAAGTAGTTTGACCGGAGTTTGTACAGATTGACAGTTCAACCAGTTTAGGCCAAGATGCATGATTCTATCATTCTAAATGAGTTATGGCATAGGAGACTTGCTCATTTTCATTCTAGATATTTTCCCATTCTGGGGAAGATGGTGACGAGGCTTCTACAACTCCGTGTTGAGCATGATGGAATTTGCAGAGGTTGTGCTCTTGGCATGAATTCCAAGGGATATTTTTCAAGCAGTGACAATAGATCAAAGGGGATCTTGTGATTCAGATTTGTGTGGGCCTATGACAGTTGCATTTGAGTGGATTTGGTCTCAAGAATGAGACAATGGAAATAACTGTGACAAGTTGGTCACAGTGACAAGTTGGACACTTTAGGATATTTGGGTGTCCAGTTCACATTCACCTACCCTAGGAGAAAAGGACGAAGTTAGACCTTTCAATCATGAAGGGTGCATTTGTTGGGTACCGTGAATCGTCGAAGGCATATCGGATCTACATCCCAGGTCAGAGATAGATTAATGTGAGCAGGGATGTTTCCTTTGAGAATGAGGTATCCTTCAAGAGACCTAGAGGATCTCACATGCAGCCAACATGAGCATCAAGAAGCATAAAGCAAGATTTGTGGCCAGTGGATTCTCTTAGGTGGATGGAATAGAATATGAGGAGACCTTTTCTCTTGTTTCTCAATATACCTCCATTCGGACAATTATTGCACTTGCTTCAGCCTTGGGTTGGAGATTACATTAGTTGGATGCGAAGACAACTTTCCTCAATGGCGAGATTGAGGAAGAGATGTATATCGAGAAACCAAATGGTTTCATGATTCATGGGAAGGAGTCCCATGTTTGCAGGTTGAAGAAGACCTTGTATGGACTCAAGTGCGAACCTCATGCTTGGTATGCAAGGATTGATGGATACTTGATGAGTTTGGGTTCCAACAAGAGTGTTGTTGATGCCACCCTGTACTATAAGATTGTTGATGGTAAGTCCCTAATTTTGATCATGTACGTTGATGACTTATTTCTCACCGGAGCAGAGCATCTCATTTCTTGGTGCAAGCATGAGTTGGATTCTAAATTTGAAATGAAGGATCTTGGCATGATACATTACCTTTTGGGACTTGAGGTGTGGCAGAGAACTGATGAGATCTTCCCGAGTTAGGGGAAGTATACAGTTGAGATCTTGAGGAGATTTGGGATATTAGACTGTAAGTCCATGACCACACTGATGGTGATGAATCTGAAGAAGTTGAGCGAGTCTTCTTCTGATTTAGACTTGATTAATACGACCTTATATTGGAAGCTGATTGAGTCATTGATGTATCTGGTTAACACCAGACATGATATTTGTTATGCAATGACTGCACTTAGCTAGTTCATGAGTCAATAAAGGCAGATACATTGGGTGGTTGCGAAGCATGTGTTGAGATATTTGCAAGGCACAGTTGGATATGGCCCGAGACCATACTTTTAAAAACCGAAACCGCTATCGGAACTGGTCGAGGGTCCAACCTGAACCGGAACCGGTAATGAACTGGTCGAATCGGTTTCAATGAACCATTTTTTTAAAAAATACATAAAATATTTAAATTTTAACGAAAAATATATATTTTTAAGATTTTAAATCATGTTTCCAAAGCATTAGAGACAATTAGAGACAACATATCCAAAGTATGCTCATGAATATATCAAAATGACACCAAGTGCAGTACATATCTAGAGATCAGAACATAAATACATAATCAAGGAGGCTCTAAATTGCCTCTGCAACATCAAATAACATACTAATTTAGAGTCACTGATACTATAGGTGGGAATACCAATGAAAAATACAAAATAGCCATAGGGTAGAATCTAGATACTAGAACCGTAGATAGAATAATCTCATAGCTCATGAGTCATGATTGTTAGTAGTCCTCCATGTCATAATCATCAAGATTAGCATCACTACCATTGCTCTCTCCTCCATCCTCCTCCTCCTCCCCTATATCCAATGCAATCTATGCATTTGTTGATGTGGACTTTGGAGGATGACCCCTCAAGAGGATCACCATCATCAAAAGTGATAGGCTCTAGCACTAGTTCATTAAGATCCAAGTTGGCTGATGCCAACTCAACACTGTTGTTCAAAACCTTATCATCAGAAAACATATCCCACATCTTTGTCTTTCCCTTCAACCACTCTTCTCTCTACTTGTATATAAGATAGAGGTTGGTGTGCACATACACTACTAAGTCACCTAACATGACGACAAAGAGAAGAGTTCAATAGAAGAGTTTATACTTGAGTGAAGGGTTCATTGTTACTGGGGTCGTGACAAAACAGTTCAACAATCAATGCCACCAACATCGAGGTACATAAAGGGCTTGGTTCTCTTGATTAAATGTCAGTTCCATACCCTCATACATGATAGAATCCAGTGGAAACATTGCAATCTTGCCAATCTTGAAATCCTGAAAACTGTTAAGTCTGCTGAATTTTGAATGGGACCTAAAATTCTAGTTTCTCCATATGAAGTCCAATGAGGTTGGAACCACTCTCAAACATCCTGTCACTTTTACTTAATTACCATTAATTACTAGGGTGGGAAAAATGGAGGGGGTGAGGACCTCTTCAAATAGCATTAATAAGGCAAAATAATCCTCAGTTGCACACCAAAACACCTTACAACTCCAACTTGCATGAGAAAACATGATCCAAGTACTTGTTTGTTACTTAGGTTTTAGGTTTTAGGGGGTTTTAGGTTTTAGGGACCAAACCGGTCGGTTTGGTCATAAACCAGTCGATCGGTTCGGTTTATTGGCCGGTTTGAACCGGTCGACTATCAAACCAGTCAAACCGGCCGGTTCTGGTTCTGGTTCGACTGGTTTTTAAAACACTGCATGAGACATGCTTCCAGTGTTGACATGAGACTGCAGGGATATGCTGATTCAGAATGGGCAGGGAGCACAGTTGATAGGAAGAGAACCTCAGGGTGTTGCTTCAATTTTTGGATCCGTTGTGGTTTTCTGGTGTAGCAGAAAACAAACTTTTGTGGCTTTGAGTACCACAGAAGCTGAGTATATTGCAATATGTATGGCAGTACGCGAAGCAATGTGTCTTCAGAATCTCCTTGCAGGATTTTTTGATCAAATAATGGATCCCACCGTGATTCATTACATTCGAGATATGGTTCAGAGGAAGGAAGTACTAGTGGAGTACCTTCCTACAGATAAGCAGATTGCAGATGTTCTCACCAAGCCTCTTGCCATGTCAAAGTTTGAGTACTTCCATGATAAACTTGGAGTGGAATGCCCCTCTCGTTAAGAGGGAGTATTGATTATTGCAGTTTCGTTAGACATTCTCCAGGTCTTCTCCCCAGAGTAGTGGGTTGGGTCAACCTGTGAAGACACTCTCCATATCTTCTCCCCAAGGAAGTTGTAACACCCTGTTTCCCCCAGTTTGTAAAAATAACTGGACTGGCCAAGAACTGTGGCAAACTCATAAATGTGAATATGTGATGTAAATGGACCTTGTGGATAAGGTCAATAAATGTGAATAACATTACGAATTTATATTGCAGGACTGCTGAGAGGGGATGTGCAGAAAAAGAGACCACGATGGCGGTGGAAGGCACCTGGAAAGGTGGCGTTAACTTCCATCGAGAATTAATACCGTATTTGGAATCCACTGACCCGGAGAACCAAAAGTGGCTCGCTGGCCCTGAATTAAATATCTTGCAGGCTGGTAGGTAGATGGTTTAATGAGGGATGGGAGGTGAACCTCCCATCCATAGATTCGTCAGGCCTGATCAGTGCGAGGGTAATCGCGCCACACGTAACCTCACAAGAGGATAAGGCGTGGGGTAGAAGCGATTAGGGGCAGACGCGAGGGGAGAACTCTGGCAATACGCAGAGTGAGTGGTAGCTGAGAGGAAGGAGAGTAACCTTCTCTCCTGGTCACTGGCTGACAGAGACGCAGTCTCACAACATCGTGTTCTCAGCTCGGGGGTGGCTAGTGGTAAATCCACAAGGAGTCGCTAAGCCTATGGTTGGGTGGAAACGAGCACCCCTCTTAGCAGTTGCATAACCCCTGTGTTATTTCTGATAAGTGTTTTTCCTTTGGCATCTTGAAATATATGTATATGTTCATTCTGATGATTATGCCCATAAGCTGTGAAACGGTGAATGATTTCATTATAAGAATGTCTATATGGTATTTTGATCAATACTACTAGTTCTATATTTGTATGGAAGGACTATGTAAGGATTATTTCCTCATGAATTGTTATTTACATGCGTACTGATCTAACTCAGACTTCACGTCTGGTTCTTGGGAGGACGACCTCCTTATCTACCTCAGGTAGTATCCTGAGTGAATCTCCCCATGGAGATACCCTCCTTGAAAATCCCTTCAAGAACCTGGAAGGAGGACATGAGGGCACAAGGCCCTAAGAAATCCCTGATAGTGACGAATCGATGGACGAGATTTCATCAAGAAATCTGTGGTCACTCATGATCATTAGATTTAGTAAGAGGAAGTTGGAAAGTTAAGTGCCTTAATTCTGATGGGTATTAATCGACAGATGAGGATCCATCGGGAAATCTACGGTCACACATGACCGTTAGATTAGTAGGAGAAAGTAGGGTGTTAAATTCCTTACCACTTTGTTTTCCTGTATCTTCATGGGTAGCGAAGAGTTTAGGACCGTGGATCCCCAAAGTCCATGAGAGTATCTGGGCCGTGGATCTTTCCACGTTTAGGAAGTCGTGGGAGAGCCCACAAGTTATGAATCTGTCTGAGCCGTTAGATTTCAGCTGAAAAACCCGACAGCCGTTGGATCTGTCAGAAGATACTCGAGGGTTAACACCCCAGTGGATCAGGACTTTCCAATGTGGAAACCCCGAAATAGATTTGAGTCGTCCGATCGATGGAGGCCACGTGTCGCGAGATCTCCCATTTCAGGAAATCGAGAATCGCAGAATCGGGATTCCCGTTGACAAGAGTTCGGGATTTTCCAATGTGGAAACCCCGGGATAGATTTGAGCCGTCCGATTGACGGAGGCCACGTGTCGCGAGATCTCCCATTTCAGGAAATCGGGAATCGCGAGATCAGGAGTCCTGGCAACAAGGGATCGGGACTTCCCTGGGTGGAAATCCCAGAGTAGTTGTGGACCGTCCGATTTAAGGAGGTGACGTGTCGAGAGATTACTCGTTTCGAGAAATTGGGGATCGGGGATTCGGGAATTCCGTTGACAAAAACCCAGGCTCTTGCCTTGACAAATCCCGACCCATAATGACGAGATGATAGCAGGTGGCTAAGCCCCGATGGATGGACGAGATTCCTTCAGGAGATCTCAGGGGTTGTAACGACCGTCATATGTGAGGAAGAGATGTCAGTTTTACGCTGGAGCGTGAATGCACATTAGGGTAAGTAGCAAGCAGATCTGGATGGCCAGAGTCCACCCACCCAGATCTACGGCTGAGGATGCATTCCGGAGCCCCCTTTCCATTCTTCCTTTAATGGGGGGCGGGGGGGGTCCAGAATTGGACGCAAAACTCTCGAACGGTCAAGATTAATCCATCATGATCAACGACGCTCAGGTGGATTCCAGATCCCCCTTACCATTATACTTTTAATGGGGGGGAGGGGGTCCGGAATAGTGTGGCGTGAAGTGGGGCCCCCTCCTATCCTGTTAAATATCGTGTCACACTTTCCTCTCTGCCACCTGCACTCCACTTAACTGTGTGATGGGGCATGTTCTCATTGGCTGTTCTCTAGCCCTGTCGGGGTTCGACGGTTGCAAAGCCGAACGGTTTGACATTACTGTAGCGCCGAGACGCGAAATTAAAAAGACACTGCGTTTATTTGAACTGTGATTGTGACCCGAGATCACTTGGAAACAGAGAGAGAAAGAAGGAGCCAGCTTACGCTGGTCCTCCATGGATATTTAGGGGTTCTGATTCGACAGAGGACCAGAAAAATTCGATTTAGGTAGTGGGTATGTGACAGCAGTGGGCTGGGTCGATCTGCGAGTCGGGCCTTCTCTTTGTCTTGTCCCTGATGGATTGAGCAGGGTTGAACTGTGACGATTCTTCTCCTCAATTGTGCTGGGCTGGGTCGACCTATGACGGGTCTTCTCCCTAGGTGGATGGGTTGGGTCAATCTGTGGGGATGCCCATGATCTTCTCCCCATATCGGGCTGGGTTGATTTGGAGAATGCTCCTCTGAGACAGAGTTGAGCATGACACTTGTCAAAATAGTGACAAGTTATCCTGGGGTGGCACCCAACATCCCTTGGGAGTAGACCAAGTGGACACGTCATGGTTGAGTAGGTCCTTGGCATGCACTATGGGCGAGTAGGTTCTAGTGCCACACTACAGGCGAGTAGGTCCTAATGTATTCTAGTGGTGATGAGGCCCTAGTTAAGGTCCACATTGGGTGTAGCCAAGTTCGACATGATGATGCTACCAGTAGCATGGTCTGCATGACCATGGCATGGTTAGAGGACCATGGCATAGCCTTCGAGGCTATGAGGACCAGAGGAAAAACATCATGGAGAATACCTTTTTGGCTAAGAGGGAGTGTTGATGTTTCTGGTAGCTGCGGGAGATATTCACCTCCTAGATAACTTCTCTTATACATGAAGGTGCCAAGACATCAAAGGAAAACCATTGAAAGAATTAAAAAAGCTCTAGAAGAAATCTATTGCTTCATAAGTCAAGTCAGCTTGCTAGAAAAGATAAAGTAAAATGTATTTTCTAGAAAGGACAGGTCAGCCCCACTGGAAAAGTTCACTGGCAGATTAGTATAAATAAGTGTTGATGCTAGCTCATTTGGACACAACTCTCCACTCTGCAATAGAGGCACAAGTCTAAGTGTGAGATGCAATTGCTACAATCCAATGAAGGAAGGGAGCCACATGTTTGGTTGGTGTATATCTCTAAGTCTTGGTGGTGCGTGAGAGGTGGACTAGTACTCTAGCACTCTAGCTAGGGTTTACATTGCTGAGTTCTCTCCTTGTTGAGATAAGTATTGTTGGGCTTCTTTCTTGTTGTTTTGCTCTAGTGGATGGAGCTATTACATGGTTATGTTGTATTGGCTATGATCTTCTATATAAGAAAAGGTGTTGGGTTTTCTCCCCTTGTCTAGAAGGGTTTCCCAGGTTAACTACTATGCTCTACTCAGGGGTGGCACTTGAGGATTCCTATGGTTGGGTGGAAATGAAAGAGCATTGCCTATGGAGAAACGAGCAGACCTATTTTTTGTAATTTGTGCTTGGTTAATCTTCTTGAGATCCTGGTTATTTACTGCAGTTGTAAACTAGTCTAGAAATCAACATCACCATGCCCTCACAAGTCAAACGACTTGCTTTGGAGGCCAAAAACGTCATCTTAAGGGATTTGACGTCATGCTTGAGGGAGTTTTGAGTGGTGATGAGGACACATGGCATGTTTTGGAGGAATGAGGCTTTGGACCATGAGGAAAAGGAAAGGATTGAGGAGATATGGCCTTTGGAGGCCTAGCACACACATCTCCAAACCCAATGACTTAGCATAAGTGCCAAAACATGGCCTTAAAATAGGTTGACGTCATCTCTTTAGGGTTTTCCTTGTGCAATTTCAAATTTTAGTTGAATTAAATAATATTTACTTTGTAAAGGGATAAGATAATGGCTGTTGACCCCTTGTCTTATGTTTTACCCTAAGTACTGTGGATAAACATACTCGAGAACATTTTGTATAAATAGAGATCAACTCTATTTCATTTTGGAGATAACTCTCCCATTCTGAGAAGACTCAATGGCTGAAATTTTCTCTACATTTGAGCATTATTGGTGTTTCTCTCTTGTGCAAATGTTTTTTGGTGTTATCTTTTGGTGAATGTATGAAGTGAAGTGATGTGTTCCCCTTGAAGGCTTATGTTCTTGCTTTGGATGGCGATTTGGTTGGTGAAACTAGGGATTGAAATCTCTCTTTCTTGGAATTGGTAAGGGAAAATCTGCATATGTTAGTTGTTTCTTGCTCATTCTTGGTTATTGTGTAATGTCCCTTTCCTAGTGATGACTCCAAGAGGAGAAACTTAGTAGCCTATGTTGATTCTCGTAGGCTATAGTCGGGAGAAAAAGGGAATAAAAGAATTGTTTAGTGTCAATTATCAGAAAAGCCTAAGTTGAAGGTGACATTAAGTAATAAAGTGGAAAAAGGTGATTAAGTGACTTAAAAGAATAGTTAAAGATAAAACTTAGGAAAARTCACTTAATTGATTAAAGTGAAYGTGGAATTAGATGAGAAAAGGAGAAAAAGGTGTTTTAAGTGACTTAAATGATTATTAAGATAAAACTTAGGAAAAGTCTCTTAATTAATCAAATGTAATGTCCCTTTCCAAACAAGAGCTCCAGAGAAGAGGCTTAATGGTCTAAACCACCCCATTAGACTATAGCCAGGGCCAAAAAGGGCTAAACATGGTTACTAGAGGTCACTCCAGTCAACGTTGTTATATTCGGAAAGTGACATTGAGATAAAAGTGGCTAAAAGTGCTTTTAAGCCAATTTGAGCTAAAAATAGAACATACGAGCTAAAATTAGAAGTCAACAACGAATTAGGGTTTTGGGCAGCTACAAGAGAAGGTTCAATGACCTAATTCATCATTATCTAGATTTTGACTTGTCATTGAGGAGAGAGGCGCATCTCGGGAGAATAGTTCAGTGGATTCTAGGAGGAAGACACCAGTTGGCTGATTTCGGAGTTGAGAGACACACCCTAGTCACCAAGTAGATCACACAGGTCTTCCATCATTCTTCAACATCAATTACACAGGTTCCAGAAGCAAGGGCACACTTATTTAGGGCGAGGGTGCAACTTATGAGGAGGTTCAGTGGATTGACTTGTCCCATCTAGGGAGAGTTCAGAGATTCCCCTCCGACCTAGTTGAGAGGAAGGAAAGGTGCATCTTTTGCCTAGTTCCTCATCATATTCTGACGAAGAAATCATCTGGGGTGCATTTGCCTGATATTGGGAGTGCGACACTTTGGGCAGACACATTCACAGCTCTCGAGCAATCATCAGATCATATCTAGAGAAACCCTTCCGACCCATTTCAAAGTAGGCCAAGGCAATCAGTTTGAGACACATCTCAACCGATTCCGATGGTGGAGTCACTAGGGTGCACTTTTCCAGTGGTAGAGGGGCGAATTCCCCTAGGGGGATCCATTCAGGGTCCAAACACACCAGCAGAGGGGCTGATCAGTCACCAGGACTGAGAGGTAGAGTAGGGCACACCATTTGGGACAATTTCCGGGCCATTCTGAGAGGTTTAGCCACTAGGGAGAACTTTCTAGACTTGCAGCAGTTATCATGCGAGCTGCCATAGTTCCAACTCATCCATTGATCCAGCAGTGCTCATCTATTATCAGGTATTAACATTTAGTTTTCTTATTGTATTTCGACTAAGATCCTTTTTTCATTTGATGTAGATGAGTGATTCATTTTTATTTAGCCGCTTTTCACATTGTACTCACAGGGATATCATAATATAAGATTTGCAGTCTTTTGTCTCATTTATCATCTATATAGTCATTTATATGCCATAACAATGAATTATCTACAGTAGATACATCATATTATCAGTGTTTCCCAGACTAGACAAGTTAGGAACATTACATCAAAGTGAATGAGAAATTAGAAGCAAAAAGGTGTTTTAAGTGACTTACGTGATTATTAAGTCAAAATTTAGGGAAAGTCACTTAATTAATAAAGTGAATGGGAAATTAGATGAGGAGGGGAGTATAAAGGAGAAAAGTCTATCTAATTCATCATTATGGATGATTTGAGTTAGAATTAGACCTCAGAGAAGAAGGCATGTGACTTTCTTCATGTTTTGTGGATTTCTGGAGGAAACCACCACCATTGATAGATTTTGGTGTTGAGAGACACACCCTAGTCCATCGGAAGAATCAACTAGGTTTTTGGTTAGGCTTCAGAGTACATGATTTGATACTTCCTTAAGGATTCACTACATTTGCAGGTTCAAGATTTAGGTAGATTTAGGTCATAGATATAGCATGGATTTATCTTGGCAGTGTATTATGGAGTGCATACAACAGATCTGAGCTTATTGCAGTAGATCCAAGCTATATCCTTCTTGCATGCAACATATCCGAGCTATATCCCTCTTGCATGCAGCAGATCTGAGCTTATTGCAACAAATCTGAGCTATATCCTTCTTGCATGCAACATATCTGAATTGCATGTGTTGTCTAGGGAGAGGGCAATCTAGTGGGAACAAATTTCATCAGATTCCGAAGAGCATAGCTATCAGATCTCAGTTTTCCGTTGGTTCCACCAGTTGCATGCAACATTCCTTCCATGCATGCAGTAGATTCAACTTGCATGTTGCAGATCTATTGATGCATGTTATAGATTGGTATTCTACTTGTCTTCCTTGGTACTGTAAGCTAGTTTTGTTTCTGTTACAATCTAATTGAGGCATTTTGAGATTGATTTCAAGTATTTTCATGTATTAGCAT
>ML816436.1:63854-84531 GCA_009831015.1 Picea engelmannii
CAAAGATTAGACCTAGACCTTAATTTCCTAGGCGGGGCGACACTTTTTTGTTTTTAGGGAAAGGTTTCAAATCTTCCTTAACACTTTATTGTCCTAAAGCCATCTAGGTTTATTCATTTATTAAATAACCACGCAACATGTTCTTCAGGACACACTAGGTGCTCCAAGGGTGCCACTCGCCTCTTTCGGTTTCTCTTGCGCAACATGCCCTTCAGGATGCACCACGTGATCCAAGGGTGCCAGTTGCCTCTTTCCATTTTTCTTGTGTGACGTTCCCTTCACAACGCACCACGTGCTCCAAGGGTGCCACTCGCCTCTTGACTGACTTGGTAGACATCAATAACCCCTGGAGTCAACACTCCGCCGGGTGATCTTGTGGGAGACTGAGGGCCTCTAAGGAATAAGACCCCTGCATTATTGCATGCCCCTTAGAATCATCATGAGCGACTGTCGTAGTCTGCCCTCACGACATCGTGGGTCCTCTCGAACTAGGTAATCATTAACCTACAGTTCGAGCCACGACGTGAGTGCTAGTAGGTTGTGGCAGGATTGTTGTCCACACCTCTCCCTCAATATCTTTGTTAGTCCTACGTGACCCCTCTACTCCACATATGAGTCTAGTTGGCAAGCTATCATCAGCCTGCATCATCCATGAATCATGTCAGAAATATATCTGTATCATATCATCTAATATCACATATAAAACAATCAAACCCCAATGGTTCACTCCTCGACTCGATTCAGAGTCCAAGGGGTCCCATCGGTGCCTCTGCATCCTCGAGGTCCAAAATCCTACACACTCAGTAAAATAGAGTCAATAGTACCTGTCTATGTCAATGCAACCAAATAACATGTCATCAATTTATAACGCCTCATAATCATAAATCAAATACCCAAAAGTATATTAATCCGGATCACTTGCGAGCAAGTGTCCTCAAAGAATAAGTTCGCTCAGTGTGCAAGAGAGGGATGTTACATACACCCCCTCTTGGTCTAAACTTTTTCCAGAAGTTTCACGATATGAGTGTTGAAATAAGGTGTATCATAGTATCACAAGTCTATCTATCAAACAAAAATGGAAACTGTTGGCGCATATCATTTGCATCCTCCCAGGTCGTTGAGTGTGGACTATAGTTGTCCCACTGGACCTTGACCTACTCTACTGTTCGATGTCATAGCTGTCAAATGCAATGATCCAGGATGCGGATCAACTTGGCCATGAGCGCACCCTCATCCGACACCTGGAAGGTGCTCAGGTCAAAACATGCGTAGGATCACTAATCATAATGTCTCAACATAGACGAGAAAGGCATCAGGCATATGCCCCAAGAATCAGGAAAGGCTAGTCATTGGGCCATGGGCCTCTCTTTTCCACAATATCATAGGAGATAGTTTAGCCCCTTTTCTGAACTTGATCGAACTCTTATGTGGTTTCTGTTGCAAAAATGCTCGATCGCCACATCGTAACTACAGTCGACACGACGCGCATCGCCATAACTCTTCTGTCGATCCTGCACTTCCTTGATCATTTGTCTTAAAATTTGCATTTAATCTTCCAATTCTTGGATCTCTTTTAGTCCCACCTGGACTCTTATCCTCAAGCCATTCCCAACTCAAATGTGTCCAACATGGTCGCCCATAAAGAAACTCGAAAGGCACCATATTAATGGTGCTTTGGTAACTGTTGTTATAAGCGAATTCTACCAGTGGAAAGAACTCTTCCCAACACTTTTGTTGGTCCATCACGTACATGTGCAACATGTCCTCCAAAGTCTGGTTCATTCATTCGGTCTGCTAGTCAGTCTCCAGGTGATACACAATACTGAAGTTAAGTTGGGTTCCCAAGGCCTCTTGGAAACTTGTCCAAAATCGTCTAGAAACCACCGATCCTCGATCAGATATAATCCTCTTAGGCACGCCATGTAGCCTCACAATCTCACTGATGAAAAATCTAGCTATGCTAGGTGTTTGATATGTCGTATGCATAGGAATAAAGTGAGAACTCTTCATCAGTGTGTCTATTACTACGAAAATCGAGTCGTGTCTACTTGCCGTCAGTGGCAATCCAACAATAAAATCCATCGAAATAACCTCCCATTTCGATTCTAGAATAGTGTGTGGCTGTAATAATCCTGCTGGATGTCTATGTTCAACATTTACCTGCTGACATTCTAAACATTTGGCCACATAGTTTACTATGTCTACCTTCATTCCCTTCTAGAAGAATAAGGGTTTAAGGTTTGCCCTCATCTTCGTGACTCCTGGGTGAGCCGTGTAGACTGCTCTATGAGCCTCGCTTAGGATCAAGCTCCTCAACTCATCGTTTGGTGGTACGTAAATTTGATTTTTAAATATCAGTAGTCCCTCATCGTCCAACGTAAATCCTTCAATCTTGGTACCATCATTGTGTTTTGTCCAATAAAATCCTCGACCTCTTTGTACCAATCATCATCGCGCTGTAAAGTTAGAATATTTTCACATAGATTCATCTAAAGAGGAAACACCAAAAATATGTGTGGTCTCTGACTCAATGCATCTGCCACTCAGCTCACTATTCCTTTTATGTAAGTAATCTCAAAGTCGTATTCGCTAAGAAATTTCGACCAACACTGTTGTCGCGCATTCTGGTCGCTTTGCGTAAAGATGTGTTGTAGTCCACATTGGTCAGTCCTTATTTTGAATTTTCGTCCAACTAGGTAGTGTTTCCATACCTTCAAGGCATAAACAATGGATAACAACTCCAAATCATTCGTCGCATAGTTCTCTTCATGCCTTCTCAGTTTCCTCGAGATGTAGGCGATCACTCGACCATCTTGCATCAAGACTCCGCCTAAGCGTTCCTTGGATGCGTCAATGCATACCAAGAAGTTCGCATCCATGTCAAGGACCTTTAGTATCGGTGATGTTTTCAACAACTCCTTGAGCCTCTGAAATGCTTTTGTGCGTTTCTCGGTCCAAACAAACTTCTTATTTTTCTTCTACAATTCTGTGATCGGATTTGCTATCTTTGAAAATCCCTCGATGATCCGTCGATAGTATCCTACTAAACCCATGAAGCTACGCACTTCCGGGACATTCGTTGGCACAGGCCATTCCATAATAGCCTCGACCTTTGTTGGATCCACGGCGATACCTTCGTCATAGATGACATGCCCCAAGTAGTGAATCCTTGATTGATAAAATGAGCATTTGGACAACTTCCCATACAATTTGTGCTCTCACAAACACTATAGTACCAAGCGCAATTGCTCGTCATGCTCCTCCCTCGTCTAAGAGTAAATAAAAATATCGTCAATGAATACTTGGATGAACTTGACCAAGTACTCACGGAACACCCCGTTCATCAAACTCATGAATACCCCTGGGGCGTTCATCAGTCCAAATGGTAAAATAGTAAACTCGTAATGTCTAAACCTTATCTTAAAGGCAGTCTTAGGGATGTCATAATCCTTAATCCGTAACTAGTAGTATCCTGATCGCAAGTCGATCTTTGAGAACATTGTCGCACCCTTCATTTGATCAAACAAATCATCAATCCTTGGCAACGAATACTAATTCTTGATCGTTGCCTTGTTCAACTGATGGTATTCAATGCAGAGCCTCCACGACCCATTCTTCTTTTGTATGAAAATAATAGGTGCAACCCACAGTGACACACTTGGATGTATCAGTCCCAGGTCCAACAATTATTTCAGTTGCATTCTCAACTCCTATAACTCTGGGGTCGACATCCGATAAGGCGTTCTTGCTATCAGTTCAGTCCTCGGTTTTAGGTCTATGGTAAACTCCAATTCCCTCTCTGGTGGCATCCTAGGTAACTCCTCTAGAAAGATGTCTGCAAACTCTCTCACCATAGGAAGGTGTTCTAGACCTTCCATTACTCCCTTCTCGTTTAACGCAAGGATTGCATAAATCTTACATCCCTTGTGCATGCTCTTTCGAAGCTGCAAGGAAGAGATGAACCTCATGGAAACTCCCTGGTGTCATCCTACAATCATGCGTCTCTATCCCTCATCATCGACCAAGCTCATTGTTTCGTCTTATAGTTGAGTATGGCCTCATGTGATTCCAACCAATCCATACCGATCACGATGTCATAAGATCCTAAGATCGTGACGTACAAGTTGGACTGGGTGACAAGATCTCCCAGGTTAAGGATACAACCTATAATCTTTCCTCCAACCTTTTGTTTGGCTCCAGAATCCATCTCTACGAAGCTAAACTCGTCCTGTTTGACTTCCTTTACTTTAATCCTTTTTAGCGTTGCACCAGAAATGAAACGCTCGGTAGCACCAGAATCTATCAAATACTAAGTGTCTGGTCAGTGACGGTACCTGACATCTCGAGCGCAATCGAGTGGCGCGTTGCCTAGCAATTATTCATCGTTGCATTAATCCAATGGTCTTTGCCCAAATTTCCCACGATAGTGGGTTTGGCTGATCCAGAGCTCTGAGCCCTTCATCTAGGTCGTAATGTTGGTAATGTGGCTCCTCACATTCAAACACACCTTTTTCGATCCAGTAATCATGGTACCCGAGGTAGAAGCTGAATAGGCCAAACTCGAACTCCTTGACCTTAAGTTTCTGGGAAATTGGATGTGGAGCATACTGAAACAGCTCCAAAATGAGGCTTGCACTCAAGCACCATGTGACTACCTTGTCGCAAGGCGTTGAACTCGTTGAGGTGATGCTCAACAAATTCCTCAGAAAGATACCTCTCCTAGAACCATTCCTCGAATAATTTCCATGACACATTGTCGATGGTCATGTTCAAAAATGGTAGGAGCGTCTTCCGCCATAGAAGAATGCTCCCCTTCAGTTGAAGGACCACCATGTGGACCTTCATGCAGGAGGTCATAAATGCGAAGCGTGAAGCACATGCCTTTCTCTACAACCGTGCCTTGACGACACCACCGTCCATGACACTTGTGGATGCTAGAACTCAACTCTCTCGAGTTCTTGATGGATGCTAATGGTACTAGCTAGGGCGCATTGTGGGCCCTCAGGGGTACAGCTGCCCCGGCCTCATCTCAGTACCGAAGGTGAATCAAGGCCCTTTGACAATGCCTGGAAAGGCCTTGTCAGACCATCATCATCCCTTACATAAAGTGAATCCAACCCAAGGACTTGGTCTTCCCCTTGGGGGTTCGACTCCGAGGGTGTGGAAACTTCTAGAGGCATCGCACCTCCTTCCACGACACCGCTTTGCGAACCTCTGAGGCATCCTCTAAATGCGATCACCTCATGGACACATTAAGGTTTTTAATTAACGCAATGGTTAATACTCATGGGTTTACTATAGTGGAAAGCATGTTGATCCACAGTCGTAGGGTTGAACCTTCTATGATACCAAGTGTAATGTCCCCTTCGTTACGGCCACGGGCGATTTTTTTTTTTTTTTTTAAGAATTAAGAGACAAGAAGGCAATGACGACAACGGTTTAACCACACCACAGACAACGAAAAAAAGCATGCAAACCAAGCAATAGGAAACTACGACTCCACTCACTGGCACAGGGGAAACTGGGTAATCATGCGCAGAATAACAAGGAGGAATGACTACCCACCCAACGCAACAAGACACTCCTACACGCTAAGGGACAACCTCCCCTTCCCGACACAATGACGTTGACGAAAAAGACTAGAACCTCAAGGTGCGCGAACCAAACACATGAAGGCATTCCACCCATGCGCCCAAGAAACTTACCATGCTCGACAACACTCCCCAACACGTACCGACTCCAACCAGGTTTTCATTCGTCGCTATCCCATGGGGCGTGCCATGATCCCCTCATCAGAAATCATGTCGTCCCGGGGTGATAGACACATCAACAAACTTGGCACCAATGATCCTATTAGGACCGGGGACCTTAGATAAATCCGATGTGCTAGAAACCAAATACCGAAAGGAAAACCACACCCATACCCCGACAACAGGTCAACAAAACGCCAGAGGAAAAAGACAAGGGATGATGCAAGACAATACACAACATCGTCCCCGACCCAACCAATCACCCAATCTTAACCAGTCAATGATTGCAATCTATTTTAACATGTGTTCCAATCTAAATGGGGCATGTCAAAGTTACAATTAGTCAATATTGCACCCACTAATTTAACGTGAATACAATCGAACGTGCAAGTCTAAGTAATCAATACTAAAACTATAATTATAAATACCATCCAACTAGCCATTAACTTGAATAACAATATTAACAATCTTAATGTAGGATGCTACCATTATAACACTTATGAACAATTTAATCTCAACATGTAGTCTAGCTATATTTACTGAACCAACAATACTAACTGTCTATTATCATTGAGAAGGAACTGCTAACTACTAACATCGTTGTAGAAATATAACAAGGCAATTAACATAGCAGTTACCTAACGATTAAATTACCAATAACAAGGCAATTCACATGATTGTTATCATAACAAGTAATATAGCAATAACAAGGCGATTAACATGTTGACTAACATAACAATTAATATAACAGTAACAAGGCAATTACATGATTGTTAACATGACAATTAATAGCGCAATAGGAAGGTGATTTACATGACTGTTATCATAACAAGTAATAAAGCAATAACAAGGCGATTAACAAGTTGTTTAACATAACAATTAATACAACGATAACAAGGCAATTTATATGATTGTTACATAACAATTAATAGCTCAATAAGAAGGTGATTACATGCGGTTAACCATTTAACTTGCTGCGGCAATTAATCAATAAGAAGGAATCTGTTGATCATTAACTCACTGTAGCAAATAACATGGCAATTAATATGGCAAATAATATAACATTTACATTGCAATTTAACACGATAATTAATATGGCCAGTAACATCATTGTGGTGATTAAAGTTTGGCAGTGAGAACGTTGGGTATACACTCTAAGTGAAGGAGAATAAAAGGACAATACAAAATTGTAGAAGGATCAACTCGTGGTCATTCAACAACAACTCAATCAACATTTAAGGTAATTTTGTGTCCATTCCAGCAAACGCAGTCATCATTCTAACTAGAAATTTGTGTTCCTTCAACAACGAACTCAATCAATCAATTTAAAGGAAAAAACGTGGGTATTTCAACAACAATCTCTGTCAACTTTTAAAAGAAAAAATGAGGGCATTTCAACAACAATCTCAGTCAACTTTAAAAAGCAAAAACGTGGGCATTTCAACAACAATCTCTGTCAACTTTTAAAAGCAAAAACGTGGGCATTTCAACAACAATCTCTGTCAACTTTTACAAGAAAAAACGTGGGCATTCAACGACAATCTCTGTCAACTTTTAAAAGCAAAAACGGGGGCATTTCAACAACAATCTCTGTCAACTTTTAAAGCAAAAATGTGGGCATTTCAACAACAATATTTGTCAACTTTTAAAACAAAAAACATGGGAATTTCAACGGCAATCTCTGTCAACTTTTAAAAGCAAAAACGTGGGCACTTCAACGACAATCTCAAAAACGCTTTAAATGACAAAATCGTGATTTCCCTTTTTCATTGTCCAGATGCCAAATCCAAATGCATATAGGAATGACCAAAAATCCCTTCCCTTACCAGGATACCAATTATAAAAACACAGACAGGGAATGATTTCATTTTTCCATTAGCAGGATACCAATACAACGCAGACATGAATAACACAAAAAAAATAATTCCATTTCCAGGATACCAAATATAAAAATGCAGACAGGGAATCAAATCCTTTTTCCATTGCCAGAATACCAATACAACCCAGACATGAATAACAAATAAAAACGTTTTTCCATTCCAGGATAACAATACAAAAATGCAGACATGAAATCAATTCATTTTTCCATTGCCAGAATACCAATACCACGGAAACAGGAATAACAAATAAAAACGTTTTTCCATTTCTAGGATACCAATAAAAAAATGTAGACATGAAATCAATTTGTTTTTCCATTGCCAGAATACCAATACAACCCAGACAGGAATAACAAATAAAAACGTTTTTCCATTTCCAGGATACCAATACAAAAATGCAGACAGGAAATCAAATTGTTTTTTCATTTCCAGAATACCAATACAACGCAGACAACAGTAAGAGAAACGCAAGGATCCAATGGGAAAATTCATTGAATGATCGCAGGGATTCTATTAGTCAAGGCATAGAGAAAAACCAACAAGGATGCAAGATAATCCATACGCAGAGGTATTTGCTAGATGACGCAAGTCAAACCATCAGCCAAGGATAATAATGGAGGTAGATGAATGACAGGAACGTCCTTTGCTCATCATCCACGCACAAAAAAGCAGGTCGTTGAGATCCATAGGTTTATTAACGCCGAAGCAACGACCGTAGAACAAGCTCCTGGCCAACTTCTCAGGCAAGGACTAATGAGCTAGGGATGAAAGGCGAAAACGACCACAATCTTCAAAAATCAATACACCATAGGGAAGTCAAGACATGTTGGGAATCGAAGGCCATAGGAGTCAATCAATCATCGACCTATCAGCTATGGAAAATTGTAGTCATCAACTAGAACGCTAAGACAATCAATTTAATTATCCAATTAAACATGCAGATCCAAAGCATAAATCTTACTACAATCTACCATGCAAAAATAAAGAAATCTTACCGTTGCCTCATCGCCCAATCTAAGTTGATGTCTCACGCGCTCCGTGCAACTCCCTCTTACCGACCGACGAGACTTCACCGGTACCTCTCAGCCAATGCTAGGGGTAATCTTCTTCCCCCTTAGCCCCCCAAGATGTAAAGGGGGCACTCACACTAACCAGAGAATCATCTAGCTCCCAGCTCACCTCGCAAGGCTGAGCTACCACTCCTCACCGGGATGGGTATCCCAACTTCGATAAGCTAAGTCAGTGAAGTATAGATTTCTAGAGCGTAACGTTACTCAAATCCGAAGAGATCCATCATCCTTCTCCTCCCTCCATTATATAAATTTTCGAAGTCCCTTACCTTCCCAAAATCCCATTTTATTTAAAGTTTAATAAATTAATTAATAAAAATCCTCCTCGTACATGTGTCACCCATTCCCCTCATTCCTCCAAAAACTAATTTCTTTAATTAATTAATTACCCTTATTTCCCTCACCCACCTAGAGTCACTCTTTGAATTGCTCCTAGGTGTCCCCAATTTCCCTTATAGGTTTTAATGACTTTCCTCATTATTAATTTGCTAGTTCAGTTTAAATTAGAAAGTTATTAAATGGTAGATACCTTACTAAGTTGGACTAACTGTTTTTTCCTATTGTTTCCCCTTTCTTTTAAGGTTTCCATTTTTCCTAGTTTCCTAATTATTTTAGATTTCCCCTTTTTCCCTTTTTAATTAAACTCAAAAAGGCACGTGCAAAAACTTACCCTTCTTCCTCCTTTTTTCAATGAATTAAATTTTTAATTAGCATAAAAGTAAAACAATCATTCCCCTTTTTAATTTTTTATCCCAAAAGATTTTTATGAAACACTTTAATTCCTTACCCCCTTCTTGTCACAAGGTTAAAGAAGATTATCTTTATTATTTATTTTATTTTATTTATATATGTTTATTTTTATTATTTTGTTTTCTATAAAAAGGTAAAATTTTACCACTAGCAAAGATTAGACCTAGACCTTAATTTCCTAGGCGGGGCGACACATTTTTTTTTTTAGGGAAAGGTTTTAAATCTTCCTTAACACTTTATTGTCCTAAAGCCTTCTAGGTTTATTCATTTATTAAATAACCACATGACGTGCCCTTCAGGACGCACTAGGTGCTCCAAGGGTGTCACTCGCCTCTTTCGGTTTCTCCGACATTCCCTTCAAGACGCACCACATGCTCCAAGAGTTCCACTTGCCTCTTTCCATTTTTCTTGCACGGCGTGCCCTTCAGGACGCACTACGTGCTCCAAGGGTGCCACTCACCTCTTGACTGACTTGGTAGACATCAATAACCCCTGGAGTCAACACTCCGCAAGGTGATATTGTGGGAGACTAAGGGCCTCTAAGGAATAAGGCCCCTACCTTATTACGCGTCCCTTAGAATCATCGTGAGCGACTGTCGTAGTCTACCCTCACTGCATCGTGGGCCCTCTCGAACTAGGTAATCGTTAACTTACAATTTGAGCCACGTCAGCAGTGGTAGTAGGCTATGGCAGGGATGTTGTCCACACCTCTCTCTCGATATCTCTGGTAGTCCTGCATGACCCCTCTACTCCACATGTGAGTCTAGTCGACAAGCTATCGTCAGCCTACATCATCCATGAATCATGTTAGAAATATTTCCATATCATATCATCTAATCAGATGCACTAATATCACATATAAAACAATCAAACCCCAGTCGTTCACTCCCTGACTCGGTCCAGAGTCCAAGGGGTCCCATCGGTGCCTCTGCATCCTCAAGGTCCAAAATCCTGCACACTCAGTAAAATCGAGTCAATAACACATGTCTATGTCAATGCAGCCAAATAACATGTCATCGATTTATAATGCCTCGTAATCATAAATAAATCACCCAAAAGTATATTAATCTGGATCACTTGCGAGCAAGTGTCCTCAGAGAATAAGTTCGCTCAATGCGCAAGAGCAGGATGTTACACTCTGGCCAGGTTATCATTCGCCTCTATCCATCAGAGCACGCAATGATCCCCTCATAAGGAATCTTGTCATCACCAGGTGATAGGCGTGACAGTAACCCTGGCGCAACATAACATATTTAGACCGATAACCCAATAAAAATGCAATGTGCTAGGATACCGAATTAACGGACAAAAGCATGAAGACTCTACCCACATGCCCAAGAAACAAGTCGACAATATGCAAGGTGACATCACTCAAAATCAGAATGTGCAACTGACCGAAGGATCCTTGATTCCTACAAGGTAACTTGGGTGGTAAAATGATTGTGACCGACCCCCTTTTACAACTCGAATTAAGGCACCAGGCGCATAGTATCCAATTAACTGTTAAACTATTAATTGTTTTGGCTAAGAAAACTAATAATCCCTCGACCATTAATTTTGCGCAAGATATTAAAATATTACGCCAATGAACCATTAGGTCTACAAGTCCTATTAATTCAACATTGATAACTTTGTCTAACAATAATCCTATTATGTTTAATAAAAATCAAATAAATCTTAAAACTTTTACAACAGTTAATACTAATAAAAAATTATTATTTTCTATAATAATCTACTTTTATTTTCCTCAAAGTTCAAATCACCTTAAAGGATAAGTTAGTTAAGGTAAATAAGTGTATGTAAAATGTTGATTAAAAGTTCCATTACGAAGAAGGTTTATGTGAAGTTTGATCACTTGAAAAAGCAACATTATTTCACTGTCTAACGATTATATGCTATTTCTTCCCAATAACATAAGATAATGTTGTCTACCAAAGAGTGGTATCATTGTCTATTCACCACATGATATTGTTTCTATTAAAAATCACACTCAACCATCCATAATGCGGTCTATTAAATAAAATGTTGTCTAACATGTGTAATTGTCTAACCCATCAATATGCAGTCACATATAATACGTTGTCATACAACAACAAATGCTAAAAACGTAGACATACCAAAGATAAACACGTTGTCCCTTAGCAAGGAATAACAAAATCGTCGTCCAGGTATATATTGATTCCTTTCCAAACATAGAGGTAACGTTGTCTGACCAAACGTAGAGACACTGTTGTCTCTCCATTATATAATCATAGAGTAAAAAATGCCATAGTTGTCTATTTAAATTTATGATGATTTTTTCTATCATATATATATGATAATGTTGTCATGTATTTCTGTATATAGATTGAACATCGCTGAGTTAAAATTATATTCAATAATGTTGTCATTAACCTATAAAACACTGTCATAAACATTAAATTCGTTGTGTAAAAACGAAGATATGTTTGTTGTATAATATATAGATTTACTGTGTATTATTTAGATATAGATTCATTGTATAGTGAATGTATAGATTCGTTGTCATTCAAGTAATAATGTTGTCTATTAAAATTCTCTGTCTCACCTATATAAAGTCATTGTCACTCAAATCGCTACAATCTTCTATTGATAAAATCATTGTCAATATGCTATCAACTGACTATCTAGAGAATCGTTGTCAAATGTTATCAGTTGACTATCCAATTAAATCGTTGTCAATATGCTAAGTGAATAACAATAAGAGACCACTGTGCACATATATCATTGTGTATGCCACGATACTCCAACATATATTCCAGACAAGATCTATACACTATACCATTAAGACAATGTGTCTAAGCCATGAAAGTCACAGCGTATATGTCAGACCAGATCTATACACTATACACTGTACAATTAAGAATTGTTGGGTACATATATCGCTGTGTATATGCCAGATAAGATCTATACCCTATACACTATGCCATTAAGACTGTTTTTATTACAATTGTTGTCATAATGAATATAAACTCATTGTGATATATCATTACAAAAACCGCCCAGGCATTAAAAATGCCAAGACATTTAAAAAGCCCAGACATTTAAAAACGCCCAGATATTTAAAATGCCCAGACATTTAAATCGTTGTGTTTTATCATTAAAAAATGACCAAACATTTAAAAACGCCTAGACATTTAAATCGATGTGTGTCTTCATAACAAATCGTTGGGTTTAACATAAAAATCGTTGTCAATAAAAAGGTAAATTCGCATGCAATTAAAAGGCTAAATTCGCAACAATAGATGGGTAAATCCGTAGTCTAATACTGTTAATATTTATCAGTCTAATAATAATAAGAAATACAACAATATACAATGGAGGGTAAAAACTAAGTAAAAATGAATTCAAACGCTAAGAGAAAATGTTATGTGAAAACATAATAGTTGCCAAGTAAAATCATTGTGGGAAGGCCATGAAACTCATAGGGAAAAAGCTGGGTAAATCACCCAGAAATTGTGGTGTGAAGGTTGAGTAACGACTCAAGGAAAACTTAAAGATATCATACACAGGATAACGCAGTAGAAATCAACCACCAACAAACGCCTATGTAATCAATCACAAGAAAGCGCAGAGGTACTCAATCACAAGAAGGCGCAAGGACGAATCATTCTGCCATGAATCAATCAAACGTAGAGATAAGTAAGGGATAGATAGCTGGGCAAAAATTATCCTTCGCTCATCATCCATGCACAGAAAAGCAGGGCACTAGAATCAATAGGTCTTTACCGAAGTGACAACCCTCAATTCGGCTCCTGGCCGACTGCTCAGGCATGGACTGATGACCTAGGGATAAGGGAGGAATATAAAGCACAATCTCTTCATAATAATCAATGAAACCCACACAGATAAGTCAATGAAATCAAAAGTTGGGTTCGCCAAAGGAAATCCATTCAGAAAAAAAGCAAGCAAGGGGATTACATTATAGAAGGAAAGAAGGTGCAAGACAGTGCATGGAAATGAAATATTAACCGAGCATGAAGAAGTAACATGATTTAATTTAATTTCATTGCAAGTAACAATTAAACCGACATACCTTAGCCAAACACGACTGCTCAGTAGTTTCTATCCGACGTGCGACCTATCCATCTTCTGCTTGTCGACCGATGTGACCTCACCAGTACCTCCCATCCAATACTAGGGATATTCTTCTTCCCCCTGAGCACCTAGAGCTGAAAAGGGGCCACACACACTATACCAGAGAAAATCTAGCACCCAGCGCGCCTCACAAGGTCAAGCTACCACTCGTTACCTGAGCTGGGTATCCCAACTCCCACAAGATAAGTCCAGTAAAGACAAAAATTCAGCAACGTAACGTTACACATAAAGATGAGATCCATACTCCTCCTCCTCCATCCTCTTTATAGAGTTTTTAAGTGATTTATTTCCCAAATTCCCATCTATTTTCTTTTTCATTAATTAAATCAGAAAAAACCTCCCCCGTACACATGTCACCCATCCCTCTAGTTGCACCAAAAAGTTAATTTCATTAATTATTTAATTATTCCTATTTCCCTCACCCACCTAAAATAATTCCTAAAAATGCTCCTTGGTGTCCCAATATTCCCTTACAAATCTTAAATGACTTACACCTTACTAAATTCCTAGTTGAGTTCAAAAATAGCAAGTTCCCAAGGCAAGATTTCTTACTATGTTAGACATTCAACTTTTTCTTTATGTTTCCCCTTTTTCCCACAGTTTCCTATTTCTTTTAAGTTTCCCTCTTTTCCCTTTTTAACTAAAACCCAAATTAGCAAGTGTAGAAAAACAACCATTTACCCCTTTTTCTTTTTAATTAAAAATTAAATTAGCATATGTAGATAAAACAATCATTTCCATTTTTAAAATTTTAATCCCCCATTATAATTTGATTTTAATAATTTAATTGAATTTCTTACCCCCTTCTTGTTACATCTTTAATTACGATTATTATTTTTGACTACATGTGTTACTTATACCTAGATTTTAATTTCACTAGGATGGGCAAAATGTTTATTAGGGAAATGTTTTTTTAATCTTACTTATCACATCATTCATTTTAAGGTTGACTAGGTTTATTCACTTACCCATTGAAATCGCGACATGCCCTTCAGGACGCACTTGGTGCTCCAAGGGTGCCACTCGCCTTTTTCTGTTTTCGTTGCGCGACGTGCCCTTAAGGACGCACTACGTACTCCAAGGGTGTCACTCGCCTCTTTTCATTTTCCTTGCATGGCGTGCCCTTCAGGACGCACTACATGCTCTAAGGGTGCCACTAACCTCTTGACTTACTTGGTAGACATAAAAAACCCCTGGATTCAATACTCCGCCATGTGATCTTGTCGGAGACTAAGGAACTCTAAGGAATAAGGTCCCTACCCTATTACGCTCCCCTTAGAATCATTGTGAGCGATTGTCGTAGTCTTCCCTCGCAACATCGTGGGTCTTCTCGAACTAGGTAATCACTAACCTACAGTTTGATCCACGGTGGGAGTGTTAGTAGGCTGTGGTAGGGCTATTGTCCACACCTCTCCCTCAAGTATCTGGTTGTCCTATGTGACCCCTCTACTCCACATGTGAGTCTGGTCGACAAGCTATCGTCAACCTGCATCATCAATGAATCATGTCAGTAAATAATCAATCATTGTAACATCTAATCATATGTACATATGTCACATCAACAATATTCAACCCAACAATCCACTCCCTGACACAATTTGGAGTCCAAGGGGTTTCATTGATGCCTCTGCATCCTCAAGGTCCAAAGTCCTGCACACTCAAAAGAACCTAGTCAATAACACCTGTCTATGTCAATACAACAAAATAACATATCACCATATCCATAATGCCTCATAATCATAACCAAACAGACAATAGTATAATAATCTGGATCACTTGAAAGAAAGTGTCCTCAAAGAATAACTTCACTCAATGCGCGCAACAGTGGGATGTTACATACACCCCCTCTTGGTTTAAATTTCGTCTCGAAGTTTCATAGTATATAAATGTCAAAAAAAGTGTACCACAGTATCATAAGTCTATCTATCAACAAAAATGGAAACTATTGATGCATATCATATACGTCCTCCCAGGTCACCAAGTGTGAACTATAGTTGTCCCACTGGACCTTGACCTAATATATGGTTCGACGTCATAGCTGTCGAATGAGATGCTCCAAGATACAGATTGGATCCGTCGTGAGCGCACCCTCATCCAATCCAGCAAGGAACTCATGTCAACAACATGAATAAGATCATTAACACAATGTCTCAAACAGAGACGGAAAAGACATCGTGTGTTTGCCTCAAAGAATCAGGTCAGGCTAGTCAATAGGCCATGGGCCCTCTCTTTTCCACAATCTTACAGGATCCCGTGAACCTAGGAGAGAGTTTAGCACCCTTTCCAAACTGGATCGAAATCTTATGCGGTTTCACCTGCAAGAAGACTTGATCGCCAACTTCATAACTACAATCAACACGACGTGCGTCGACATAACTCTTCTGTCGATCCCACGCTTCCTTTATCATTTGTCTTATTGTTTGCATTTGATCTTCCATTTCTTGGATCACTTCAGGTCCCACCAGGACCCTATCCTCAAGTCGATCCCACTCAAAGGTGTCTGACCCAGTCGCCCATAAAGAAACTCGAAAGGCACCATCATAATGGTGCTTTGATAACTGTTGTTATTTGTGAATTCTACCAGTGGCAATAATTCTTCCCAACGCTTTTGTTGATCCATCACGTACATATGCAACATGTCCTCCAATATTGGGTTTGTTTGTTCAGTCTACCTGTATGTCTCTAGGCGATACGTAGTACTAAAGTTAAGTTGGGTTCCCAATGCCTCTTCGAAACTAGTCCTCGATTGGATATAATCCTCTTAGGCCCACCATGTAGCCTCACAATATCATTGATGAAAACTCTAGCTATGTCAAGTGCCTGATACATTGTACCCACATGAATAAAATGAGAACTCTTCATCAGAGTGTCGACTACAACAAAAATTGAGTCGTATCTCCTTGCCATCAGTGGCAATCCAACAATCGAATCCATCGAAATGACCTCCCATTTAGATTCTAGAATAGCATGTGGTTATAGTAATCCTGCTGGATGTCTATGTTCAGCCTTCACCTACTGACATTCTAGACACATGGCCACATAGTTGACTATGTCTTCCTTCAATCCTTTCTAGAAGAATAAGGGTTTAAGGTCTATCCACATCTTTGTGACTTCTGGGTGAGCCATGCACACTACTCTATGAGCCTCGTTTAGGATCAAACTTCTCAACCCGTCGTTGCGTGTTATGTAAATTCGCCCTTTAAATCCCATTGATATGTCGTTTTCCATAGTAAATCCTTCAAATTTTGGTACCATCATTGTGTTTTGTTCGATAAAATCCTTGACCTCTTTGTACTAGTCAGCGTTGCACTATAAAGTTAGCATATTTTCACGTAGATTCGTCTAAAGATGCAATCAACGTAAATATGTGTGGTCTCCAACTCAACACCTCCGCTACTCTATTCACTGTACCTTTTATGTAAGAAATATCTAAATCATACTTGCTAAGCAAATCCGACCAATAACGTTGTAGCGCGTTCAAGTCGCTTTACGTAAAGATGTGTTGTAGTCTACAATGGTCCATTTTTAGTTCAAATTTTCATCCAAAAAGGTAGTGCCTCCAAGCTCTCAAGGCATATACAATGGCTAACAACTCCAAATCATGCGTCGCATGGTTCTCCTCATGCCTTCTCAACTTTATCGAGGTGTAAGTGATCACTCGACCGTCTTGCATCAAGACTCCACCTAAGCCTTCCTTGGATGTGTCAGTGCATACTAAGAAGTTCACGTCCATGTCAGGGACCTTCAGTATCGGTGATGTTGTCAACAACCCCTTGAGCCTCTGAAATGCTTCTGCGTATTTCTTGATCCAAACAAACTTCTTGTTCTTCTTCTGCAATTCTGTAATCGAATTTGCCATCCTTGAGAAACCCTCGACGAACTGTTTATAGTATCTCGCTAAAGCCATGAAGCTACACACTTCCATGACCTTCGTCGATGCCGACCATTCCATATTAGCCTCGACCCTTGCTGGATCCATGGGGATACCTTCGTTAGTGATGACATGCCCTAAGTAGTGAATATTCGATTGATAAAAACGATCATTTAGACAATTCCCCATACAATTCATTCTATCACAGAAATTGTAGTACCAAGAGTGAGTGCTCGTCATGCTCCTCCATCGTCTGAGAGTAAATCGAAGTATCTTCAATGAATTCTTGGACGAACTTGTCCAAGTATTCGCGGAACACCCCGTTCAACAAACTCATAAATACCCCATGGGCATTTGTGAGTCCAAAAGGTAAAACAATAAAATTGTAATGTCCAAACCTCAACATAAGGGTAGTCTTAGGGGCGTCATCCTCCTTGATCCATAACTAGTGACACCCTGATCGCAAATCGATCTTTGAAAACACCGTCACGCCTTTCATCTGATCAAATAGATCATCAATACTTGGCAATGGATATTGATTCTTGATCGTCGCCTTGTTCAATTGATGATAGTCAATGCACAGTATCCATGACCCATCCTTCTTTCGTATGAAGATAACATGCGCACCCCATGGTGACACACTTGGACGTATAAGTCCCAGGTCCAGCAACCCCTTAAGTTGCATTCTCAACTCCTGCAACTTCGAGGATGACATCCGATAAGGCATTCTTGATATTGGTTCAGTCCCCAATTTTAGGTCTATGGTAAATTCCAATTCCCTCTCCGGTGACATCCCAGGTAACTCCTCAGGGAAGACGTCCGCAAACTCTCTCACCACTGGAAGGTGTTCTAGACCTTCCGCTACTCCCTTCTCGTTTAACGTAAGGATTGCATAAAGCTTACATCCCTTGCACAAGCTCTTCCGTAGTTGTAAGGAAGATATGAACCTCAGGGAAACTCCCTGGTTCCGACCTACAATCACACATCTCTCTCCCTCATCATTGAACAAAACAACCGTTTTGTTTTACAGTTGAGTATCACCTCATGCGATTCCAAATAGTCCATACCGATCATGACATCATAAGATCCTAATATCGTGACGTATATGTTGGCCCTAGTGACAAACTCTCCCAGGTTAAGGTTACAACCCGTAACCTTCCCTCCAACCTTTTTATTGGCTCACAAATCCATTTATACAAAGATAAACTCATCCTGTTCGACTTCCTTTACCTTAATTCTTTTTAGAGCTGCACCAGAAATGAAAATCTCGGTAGCACCGAGATCTATAAAAAATACTAAGAGTCTGGTCAACTATGGTACCTGACATCTCGAGCATAGTCGATTGGTTCTCTACCTGGTGGTTATTCACCACTACATGAATCCAATGGGCCTGGCCCAAATCTCCCACGGTAGTGGGTCCGGATGATCCCAATGTTCTAGTCCTCTCCACTTGGCAGTATTGTTGGTAATGTGGCTCCCCACATTCCAGCACACCTTCTTCGGTCCAACATTCTTGGTACTCAAAGTAGAAGATGAATCCTAACATTAAGGCCAAACACAAACTTGTTGACCTTAAGTTTATCGATAATTTGATGCGGAGCATACCAAAGAAACTCCAAAAACGAGCCTTGTACTCGGGCACCGCGTGACCACCTTGTCGCAAGGCGTTTAACTCGATGAGTTGACTCTCAACGAATTCCTCAGAAAGATACCTTACTCGGAACTGTTTCTTGAACAATTCCCAAGACATGTTTTTGACGACCATGTTCAAAGTGGCAGGAGAGTCTTCCACCATAGAAGATTTCTCCTCTTCAGTTGAAATACGGCCACGTGAACCTTCATTTTGGAGGTATAGTCGTGAAGTGCAAAGCACATCTCCATATTCACCAACCATGCCTCGTTGGCTACACTGTCTGGGGCACCAAAGAACTCAAGAAATTGACCTTCTTGAGTTCACAGTGAATACTAATGGTACTGGTTGGGCGCTCTGTGGACCCTCAAGGGTACAAGCGCCCTGGCCTCATCTCAGTAAAGATGGTGAATCAAGGCCTCTGACAATCTCTAGAAGGACCTTGTCAGACCATCATCATCCCTTACAATAATTGCATACAGCCCAAGAGCTTGTTCCTCCCCATTGAGGGTTAGACTCTTAGGGCGTGGGCACTTCTGGAGGCTTCGCACCTCCTTCCACGACACCACGTTGCGAACCTCTGTGGTTCCCTCTAATCAAGATCACCGCATGGACACATTAAAGTTTTAAATAACGATAGGTTATCACTCAAGGGTTTATGGTAGTGGAAGGCATGGCGATCCACAGTCGCAGGGTTGAACCCACTTTGATACCATATGTAATGACGCCTATCGTTACGACTACAAGCGACGCAACCAAGTGCGATTTTCTTTTTTTGTTTTAAGTAGGAAGGCAATCAAAGACAACAGGTAATCAACATAACTTGACGACGAACACAACTTATGCATTCAAGCAACATACAACCAACGACCCAACGCATTAGCACATCATGCAACTAGACGAACATGTGACACAATAGACAATACAATGACTACCCGCCCGACACAAGAAAGACAACGCTTGCAAGCTAAAGGGCAACATCCACAATCCCGACACAACGACCTTGATGACCAGTAACTAGAAACCTCTATGGCACGCAAAACCAAACTCCTTAAGGTGTTACAAAACCAAGCACCAACATTAATTACAACGAACAACGCCCACATTGGGAAGCACAAACTCCGCCTAGGTTATCATTCACCTCTATCCATCAGGGCGCACAATGATCCCCTCATCAAAAATCATGTCATCACCAGGTGATAGGCGTGACAACAACCCTGGTGCAACATAACATATCTAGACTAATAACCCAAGAAAAATCCAACGTGCTAGGAGACCAAATTAACAGACAAAAACATGAAGACTCTACCCACGCGCCCAAGAAACAAGTCAACAAGACGCAAGGTGACATCACTCAAAATTAGAATGCGCAACTGAACAAAGGATCCTTGATTTCTACAAGGAAACCTGGGTGGTGAAACAACTGTGACTGATCCCCCTTTACAACTCGACTTAAGGCACCAGGCACACAGTAGCCAATTAACTGTTAAACTATTAATTGTTTTGGATAAGAAAACTACTAATCCCTCGACCATTAATTTTGCGCAAGATATTAAACTATTACACCAATGAACCATTAGGTCTACAAATCCTATTAATTCAACATTGATAAC
>ML816436.1:93157-106417 GCA_009831015.1 Picea engelmannii
CCACAAGAGACACAACATTTATCCTGGGAAACCCTCTAGGGGAAGAAAACCCAGCAAAAACTTCCTTATCATAAATAGCTTATACAATGTTCAAGAGATAACTCAACCAATACAAAAAAGTCCTCCTCAAGAGATGCACCACCTTTCTTCTCCTCTCTCCAACTTGTAATTGCAGCTTGCCTCACAAGAGAATGAGCAAGTGAAGTGTGTGTAAGAAGTGAGGCGCTAGCCTCTTATTTATATCAATCTGGCACGTGTGAAGAGTCACAATCTGGCAGGGCCGACCTCTCACACTGGGTGGGTAAACCCACCTTTAATTAATTCTGACCCCTCCATTATAACTGCTGGGGCCGACTTCTTATTCTGCACTTTGTAATTGTCCGATGACCAATTCGCACAAGGGGATTTGGTCCTTATACAATTACCGACATGATTAATCCTCAATGGGGATTAATCCAATAACAATAACAATAATAATAACACGATTAATCCTCAATGGGGATTTAATCCAATAATAATAATGACATGATTAATCCACAGTGGGTATTTAATCCAATAACAAAATAATAATAAGAATGCTCTTCGCAGTTACATTATTTCAACAAACATATCACCATATCCATAATGCCTCATAATCATAATCAAACGACCAATAGTATAATAATCCGGATCACTTGCAAGCAAGTGTCCTCAAAGAATAAGTTCGCTCAGTGCGCACAAGAGCGAGATGTTAAAAGGAAAATTTATTCTTTCCATTTCAAACAAACAAAATTTATTTGAATGAATGCTCTAAATTTAACCAAAGAAATTCAAGAAATGGTGGTGTAAATCTTTCCCTATATATGAAAGTTAGGGAATTGAAAAGATATATAGGCATACAAGCTTCACATTTAAGGCAAATTGGTTAGCCATCATAGTGCCCAAAAGTTATGAATTGATGGCAAAGTTTAGGTATCATGACACAAGCTTTACTTTTAAGCAAAGTTGGAGAGCACTTGTTCTCGAGAGAGAAATGATAATGAAATCGAAGACAACTTTATGTGGATATAACCATCCAAGCTTGGTCATAAAGTCAAATTGGCTCGGAATTATTGTGTCCAAATTATGAATAGATAATGAAATAGAAGACAACATTATGTGGATATAGCCATCCAAACTTGGCATAAAGTCAAATTGGAAAATTTTTATTAGTACGGTGATACAAGTTTGACATTTAATGAGTGGGTTCTCACTCATTGTGCATAGATAAAAGACACTTCATAGATTTTAACAAATAATGTATGACTTGAATTGAAATCAATAATAATTATTCATTTAATTTATTGATTTTTAAAATAACAATCAAAGTAATAATAATATATAAAAATATTGAAAAAATAATAATGTAAATTTTTCACAAAATTATTAAAAATTATAAAGTAAGAACAATATTTATAAATATAAATTTCATAGAACTTAAAATTATAAATAAATATATTATTAATTACTTTAATAAATATTTTTGTTTTGAAAATATGTTATAATTTAATCATCCAATTAATTAAAAAGAGTTTATTCGTAAAACTTAAAATTATAAATAAATATATTATTAATTACTTTCATAAATATTTTTCTTTTTCTTTTGAAAATAGATTGATAATTTAATCATCAAATTATTAAAAAAAATTACTTATTAATAAATGACATAATAATTAGTAGATAATAATCCTTATTAACATCCAACATCAATTAATATATTAATTATATTTAATTTTTTTATACACCAATCAAAAAAACATAGATGAAAAGGCAAATCCAAATGAACAAAGTTATAAAAATTATTTGAAAAACTCTCAAAAATAAAAATGTTTTGAAAATAAGTTAATAATTTATTTATCTAATTATTAAAAAGAATTTATTTATTAATAAATCAAATAATAATTAATAAATAATAATCCTTATTAACATTCAACCTTAATTAATATATTAATTATATTTAGTTTATTTATACACCAACCAAAAAAACATGGATGAAAAGACAAATCACAAATGAACAAAATTATAAAAAATATTTTAAAAACTCTAAAAAAACTCTAGAGAAATTATTGAAATTTCTTAAAAAGTAAGAACTTTATTACAATGATGTCAACTATAAGTTTTTCGTTTAAAAGAAAATTAAGTGGCAAAGCATTTAAATGGCCTGCCGTGATAAACAAGAAGTTGTTAAACCGTAATGATAAACAAAAAGTTGTTAAACCGTAAAACATAGATGGTTGGGTATTCTTGATAATAGATTTATCAAGATAAAATAATTTTATTAATGTTATTTAAAGAAAATTAAGTGGTAAAGTATTTAAATAGTTTACTTTAAAAAGAATTAAAAAGAATTAAGTGGTAAAGTATTTAAATAGTCTATTTTAAAGAGAATTAAACGGTAAAGTATTTAAATAGTCTACTTTGATAAACAAGAAATTGTTAAAATGTCAAATATAATGGACTTATCAAGATAAGATAATTTTAGTAATGTTATATAGTTAATGGGTAATGGATGTATGGACCTATCAAGATAAGATAATTTATTACTTTTAAAGGTGTAAACTTATTGATAATGGGCATATTTAATAGGTTTTTAGTGCTTAATCAGTTTTGTATGGACAACATTAAATATTGATGAAATATTCTTAGTCGTCCCAATAAATCAATGGTTGTGATTTCAACCACTAACTTCCTCAATATTATAAAGACATATGTTTACATGTTTATTTTTTTACTTTTACTTGATCATATTTAAAATTTACTATAATGACTAATGGATTGTCACATTAAGTGATTAACAAAGCTAAAAGTTTTGTTACAAAATAGAGAGATGTAAATCCTATTTTTCAACTTTCACCAACCACGAGTTTGTGATTATGTGTGATACCGCCCAGACATCTAACCCCGCCCTACTATATATAACTCGCTCTACCAACTGCCATATTACGTATGCATGTTGGCTGGTCCTTTGGGGGTTGTGAGAGTCCTTTGTGACAATAAAGAAATAATAAAAAATAGATAATATATTATGTCGCACCTAGACCGAAATTGACCCCTTCAACCTTACTGGCAGAACACCGGAGTCCTACCTCAACTGGGACACTCAGTTAAAGGCACTTGCTGGTTGGTGGGTCTAGTTAATGTTATGTAGTTTTTCACCAATCATGAGTTTGTGATTGTGCTAGTTAATGTTATGTAGTCAATGAGTGTAGTCGTGATAATGGACCTACCAAGATAAGCTAACTTTATTAATGTTATGTAGTCAATGTAAAGATACAGATTGGGATAAGCAGTTAATGTTATGTAGTCTTTCACCAATCACGAGTTTGTGATTGTGATAATTAATGTTATGTAGTCAATGAATGTAGTCGTGATAATGGACCTACCCAGATAAGCTAACTTTTTTAATGTTAATGCTATGTAGTCAATGTAAAGATACAGATTGGGATAAGCCTGATCACACAATAGTATCTTTAAATGTCGTAGTAGAACAGTTAAACAACGCGTATTTAAGTAGTACCCCGAGGAAACCTTGGAGCATCCAGAGACATATGAACAGAACAACCTGACCATCTGCAATTGCAATTTCCAAATTTTGAAGCGTTTTTCAGTATTTGCAATTGTAATGTAACCTTCCCTCCAACCTTTTTTTTGGCTCACGAAGCCATTTATACAAAGATAAAATCATCCTGTTCGACTTCCTTTACCTTAATTCTTTTTAGTGCTGCATCAGAAATGAAACTCTCAATAGCACCGGGATCTATAAAAAATACTAAGAGTCTGGTCAACAATGGTACCTGACATCTCGAGCACAGTCGATTGGTTCTCTACCTGGCGGTTATTCACCACTACATGAATCTGATGGGCCTTGCCCAAATCTCCCACTATAGTGGGTCTGGATGATCCCGATGTTCTAGTCCTCTCCACTCGGCAGTATCATTGGTAATGTGGCTCCCCACATTCTAGCACACCTTCTTTGGTCCAACATTCTTGGTACTCGAAGTAGAAGATGAATCCTAACATTAAGGCCAAACACAAACTTGTTGACCTTAAGTTTCTCGGTAATTTGATGCAGAGCATACCAAAGAAACTCCAAAAATGAGCCTTGTACTCGGGCACTGCGTGACCGTCCTGTTGCAAGGCGTTTAACTCGATGAGTTGACGCTCAATGAATTCCTCAAAAAGATACCTCACTTAGAACTGTTTCTCGAACAATTCCCAAGACATGTTTTTGACGACCATGTTCAAAGTGGCAGGAGAGTCTTCCACCATAGAAGAGTTCTCCTCTTCAGTTGAAATACGGCCACACGAACCTTCATTTTGGAGGTATAGTCGCGAAGTGCAAAGCACATCTCCATATTCACCAACCATGCCTCATCAGCTACACCATCTAGGGCACCAAAGAACTCAAGAAATTGACCTTCTCGAGTTCGCAGTGAATACTAATGGTACTGGTTGGGCGCTCTGTGGACCCTCAAGGGTATAGGCGCCCTGGCCTCATCTTAGTACAGATGGTGAATCAAGGCCTCTGACAATCTCTAGAAGGACCTTGTTAGACCATCATCATCCTTACAACAATTACATACATCCCAAGAGCTTGTTCCTCCCCATTGGGGGTTAGACTCTTAGGGCATGGGCACTTCTGGAGGCTTCGCACCTCCTTCCATGACACCACATTGCGAACCTCTGTGGTGCCCTTTAATCGAGATCACCGCATGGACACATTAAATTTTTAAATAATGATAGGTTATCACTCAAGGGTTTATGGAAGTGGAAGGCATGGCGATCCACAGTCGCAGGGTTGAACCCACTCTGATACCATATGTAATGACCCCTATCGTTACGACTACAAGCGACGCAACCAAGTGCGATTTTTTTTTTGTTTTAAGTAGGAAGGAAATCAAAGACAACATTTAATCAACAAAACTTGACGAAGAACACAACTTACGCATTCAGGCAACATACAACCAACGACCCAAGGCATTAGCACATCATGCAACTAGACGAACATGTGACACAATAGACAATACAATGACTACCCGCCCGACACAAGAAAGACAACACCTGCAAGCTAAAGGACAACATCCACAATCCTGACACAATGACCTCGATGACCAGTAACTAGAAACCTATATGGCACGCAAAACCAAACTCCTTAAGGTGTTACAAAACCAAGCACCAACATTAATTACAACGAACAACGCCCACATTGGGAAGCACAAACTCCGCCTAGGTTATCATTCACCTCTATCCATCAGGGCGTGCAATGATCCCCTCATCAGAAATCATGTTGTCACCAGGTGATAGGCATGACAACAACCCTGGTGCAACATAACATATCTAGACTAATAACCCAAGAAAAATCCAACGTGCTAGGAGACCGAATTAACAGACAAAAACATGAAGACTCTACCCACTTGCCCAAGAAACAAGTCAACAAGACGCAAGGTGGCATCACTCAAAATTAGAATGCGCAACTGAGCAAAGGATCCTTGATTCCTACAGGGAAACCTGGGTGGTGAAACGACTGTGACCGATCCCCCTTTACAGCTTGACTTAAGGCACCAGGCACATAGTAGCCAATTAACTGTTAAACTATTAATTGTTTTGGATAAGAAAACTACTAATCCCTCGACCATTAATTTTGCGCAAGATATTAAACTATTACACCAATGAACCATTAGGTCTACAAATCCTATTAATTCAACATTGATAACTCTGTCTAACAATAATCCTATTATGTTTAACAAAAATCAAATAAATATTAAAACTTTTACAACAATTAATACTAATAAAAAATCATTATTTTCTATAACAATCTACTTTTATTTTCCTCAAAGTTCAAATCACCTTAAAGGATAAGTTAGTTAAAGAAATTAATTGTATATAAAATATTGATTAAAAGTTCCATTACAAAGAAGGTTTATGTGAAGTTTGATCACTTGAAAAAGCAACATTATTTCACTATCTAACGATTATATATTATTTCTGCCCAATAACATAAGATAATGTTGTCTACCAAAGACTGGTATCACTGTCTATTCACCACATGATACTGTTTCTATTAAAAATCACAGTCAACCATCCATAATACAGTCTATTAAATAAAACATTATCTAACATGTGTAGTTGTCTAACCCATCAATATCTAGTCACATATAATACGTTGTCATACAACAACAAGTGCTAAAAACACAGAAATACCAAAGATTGACACATTGTCCCTTCTCAAGGAATAACAAAATCGTCATCCAGGTATATATCGTTGCCTTTCCAAACGCAGAGGTAACGTTGTCTGACCAAACGCAGAGACACTGTTGTCTCTCCATTATATAATCACAGAGTAAAAAATGTCATGGTTGTCTATTTAAATTTATGATGAAGCTATCTATCATATATATATGATAATGTTGTCATGTATTTTTGTCTATAGATTAACATCGCTGATTTAAAATGATATTCAATAATGTTGTCATTAACCTGTAAAACGTTGTCATAAACATTAAATTCGTTGTGTAAAAACAAAGATATGTTTTTTTGTATAATATATAGATTTATTATGCATTATTTAGATATAGATTTGTTGTATAGCGAATGTATAGATTCGTTGTTGTTCAAGTAATAGCATTGTCTATTAAAATTCTGTCTCAACTATATAAATTCGTTGTCACTCAAATTTCTACAATCTGTTATTGATAAAATCGTTGTCAATATGATATTAGCTAACTATCTAGAGAATCGTTGTCAAATGTTATCAGCTGACTATCTAATTAAATCGTTGTCAATATGCTAAGTGAATAACAATAAGAGATTATTGTGCACATATATCGTTTCATATGCCATGATACTCCAGCGTATATGCCAGGCAATAACTATACACTATACCATTAAGATCGTTGTGTATAAGCCACAAAAATCACAACGTATATGCCAGACCAGATCTATACACTATACACTATACCATTAAGAATCGTTGGGTACATATATCGTTGTGTATATGCCAGACAAGATCTACAACCTATACACTATGCCATTAAGATTATTATTATTACAATTGTTGTCATAATGAATATAAACTCATTGTGATATATCATTACAAAAAATGCCCAGACATTAAAAACGCCCAGACATTTAAAACGCCCAGACATTTAAAAATGCCCAGACATTTAAAACGGCAAGACATTTTAATCGTTGTGTTTTATCATTAAGAAATACCCAAACATTTAAAAACACCCAGACATTTAAATCATTGTATGTTAACATAACAAATCGTTGGGTTTAACATAAAAATTGTTGTCAATAAAAAGGTAAATTCGCAGGCAATTAAAAGGTTAAATTCACAGCCAATAGATGGGTAAATCCGCACTCTAATACTGATAATATTTCTCAGTCTAATAATAATAAGAAATACAACAATATACAATGGAGGGTAAAAATTGAGTAAAACCAAATGCAACTCTATGTAAAAACGAACGCAAACGCTAAGAGAAAATGCTATGTGAAAACATAATAGTTGTCAAGTAAAATCGTTGCGGGAAGGCCACGAAACTCATAGGGGAAAAGCTGGGTAAATTGCCCAGAAATTGCGGTGTGAAGGCTAAATGAAGACTCCAAGAAAAATCAGAGATATCATACACAGGATAACGCAGTAGAAATCAACCACCAGAAAATGCAAATGTAATCAATCACAAGAAAGCGCAGAGGTACTCAATCACAAGAAGGTGCAAGGATGAATCATTTCGCCATGAATCAGTCAAATGTAGAGATAAGTAAGGGATACATAGTTGGGGAAAAAATTACCTTCGCTCATCATCCATGCACAAAAAAGTAGGGCATTAGAATCTATAGGTATTTAAACGCTGAAGTGATGACCGTCGATTCGACTCCTGGTCGATTTCTCAGGCGTGGACTAATGACCTAGGGATAAGAGTGGAAGATAAAGCATAATCTCTTCATAATAATCCAAGAAACCCACACAAATAAGTCAATGAAATCAAAATTTGGGTTTGCCAAAGGAAATCCATTCAGAAAACAACAAGCAAGGGCATTACAATACAAAAATTGGATGGAGCGCATGGAAATGAAATCTTAACATAACAACACAATCTTAAAAAGGGGATTGCAATACAATAAAAAATAACATTGTATTAAGCGGAAGCTGGACAAAGTGCATGGAAATGAAATCTTAACCGAGCACAAAGAAGTAACATGAGTAAATTCAATTTCATTGCAAGTAATAATTAAATCAACATACCTTAGCCATATGTGACTGCTCAGTAGTTTCTGTCTCGTGCATGTTCTATCCAGCTTCCGCTTGTCGACCGATGTGACCTCACAGGTACCTCCCATCCAACGTTAGAGGTACTCTTCTTCCCCCTGAACCCCTCGAGATGAAAAGGGGAAACACACACTATACCATAGAACAGCTAGCACCCAACTCGCCTCACAAGGTTGAGCTACCACTCATTATCCGATCTGGATATCCCAACTCCCACAAGATAAGTCCAGTCAAGACAAAAATTCAGCAGCGTAACGTTACGCATAAAGATGAGATCCATACTCCCCCTCCTCCATCCTCTTTATAGAGTTTTTAAGTGATTTCTTTCCCAAATTACCATTTTATTTCTTTTTCATTAATTAAATCAGAAAAAACCTCCCTCGTACACATGTCACCCATCCCCCTAGTTGCACCAGAAAATTAATTTAATTAATTATTTAATTATTCCTATTTCCCTCACCCACCTAAAATCATTCCTAAAAACGCTCCTTGGTGTCCCAATATTCCCTTACAAATCTTAAATGACTTACCCCTTACTAAATTCCTAGTTGAGTTCAAAAATAGCAAGCTCCCAAGGCAAGATTTCTTACTATGTTAGACATTCAACTTTTTCTTTATGTTTCCCCTTTTCCCCTTAGTTTTTTGTTTCTTTTAAGTTTTCCTCTTTTCCCCTTTTAACTAAAACTCAAATTAGCAAGTGTAGAAAAACAACCATTTACCCCTGTTTCCTTTTAATTAAAAATTAAATTAGCATATGTAGATAAAACAATCATTTCCCTTTTTAAAATTTTAATCCCCCATTACAATTTGATTTTAATAATTTAATTGAATTTCTTACCCCCTTCTTGTTACATGTTTAATTACGATTATTATTTTTGACCACATGTGTTACTTAGACCTAGATTTTAATTTCACTAGGATGGACGACATTTTTTATTAGGGAAATTGTTTTTAAATCTTACTTATCACATCATTTATTTTAAGGTCGACTAGGTTTATTCACTTACCCATTGAAATCGCGACGTGCCCTTCAAGACGCACTTGGTGCTCCAAGGGTGTCACTCGCCTTTTTTTGTTTTCCTTGTGTGACGTGCCCTTCAGGATGCACTACATGCTCCAAGGGTGCCACTCACCTCTTTTCATTTTCCTTGTGTGACGTGCCCTTCAGGACGCACTACGTGCTCCAAGGATACCACTCGCCTCTTGACTGACTTGGTAGACATCAAAAAACCATGGAGTGAGTACTCCGCTAGGTGATCTTGTAGGAGACTAAGGGAATCTAAGGAATAAGGCCCCTTCCTTATTGCGCGCCCCTTAGAATCATCGTGAGCGATTGTCGCAGTATGCCCTCATGGCATCGTGGGTCTTCTCGAACTAGGTAATCATTAACCTACAGTTCGAGCCACGACGAGAGTGCTAGTAGGCTGTGGCAGGCCTGTTGTCCACACCTCTCCGTCAAGTCTCTAGTTGTATTGCATAGCCCCTCTACTCCACATGTGAGTCTGGTCGACAAGCTATCATTAGCCTGCATCATCAATGAATCATGTCAGCAAATAATCAATCATCATAACATCTAATTATATGTACATATGTCACATCAACAATATTCAACCCAACAGTCCACTCCCTGACTCGATGTGGAGTCCAAGGGGTTTCATTGTTGCCTCTGCATCCTCGAGGTCCAAAGTCATGCACACTCAGGATAACCCAGTCAATAACACCTATCTATGTCGATACAACAAAATAACATATCACCATATCCATAATGCCTCATAATCATAATCAAACGACCAATAGTATAATAATCTGGATCACTTGCAAGCAAGTGTCCTCAAAGAATAAGTTCGCTCAGTGCGCACAAGAGCGAGATGTTACAATTTAAAAGGAAAATTTATTCTTTCCATTTCAAACAAACAAAATTTATTTGAATGAATGCTCTAAATTTAACCAAAGAAATTCAAGAAATGGTGGTGTAAATCTTTCCCTATATATGAAAGTTAGAGAATTGAAAAGATATATAGGCATACAAGCTTCACATTTAAGGCAAATTGGTTAGCCATCATAGTGCCCAAAAGTTATGAATTGATGGCAAAGTTTAGGTATAATGACACAAGCTTTACTTTTAAGCAAAGTTGGAGAGCACTCGTTCTGGAGAGAGAAATGATAATGAAATCGAAGACAACTTTATGTGGATATAGCCATCCAAGCTTGGTCATAAAGTCAAATTGGCTCGAAATTATTGTGTCCAAATTATGAATATATAATGAAATAGAAGACAACGTCATGTGGATATAGTCATCCAAGCTTGGCATAAAGTCAAATTGGGAAAATTTTATTAGTATGGTGATACGACATTTAATGAGTGGGTTCTCACTCATTGTGCATAGATAAAAGACAATTCATAGATTTTAACAAATAATGTATGACTTAAATTGAAATCAATAATAATTGTTCATTTAATTTATTTATTTTTAAATTAAAAACCAAAGCAATAATAATATATAAAAATATTGAAAAAATAATAATGTAAATTTTTCACAAAATTATTAAAAATTATAAAGTAAGAACAATATTTATAAATATAAATTTCATAAAACTTAAAATTATAAATAAATATATTATTAATTACTTTAATAAATATTTTTGTTTTGAAAATAGGTTATAATTTAATCATCCAATTATTAAAAAAAGTTTATTCATAAAACTTAAAATTATAAATAAATATATTATTAATTACTTTAATAAATATTTTTCTTTTTCTTTTGAAAATAGGTTGATAATTTAATCATCGAATTATTAAAAAAAATTACTTATTAATAAATAACATAATAATTAGTAGATAATAATCCTTATTAACATCCCACATCAATTAATATATTAATTATATTTAATTTCTTTATACACCAATCAAAAAACATAGATGAAAAGGCAAATCCAAATGAACAAAGTTATAAAAATTATTTGAAAAACTCTCAAAAATAAAAATGTTTTGAAAATAAGTTAATAATTTAATCATTTAATTATTAAAAAGAATTTACTTATTAATAAATAAATAATAATTAATAGATAATAATCTTTATTAACATTCAACCTTAATTAATATATTAATTATATTTAGTTTATTTATACACCAACCAAAAAAACATGGATGAAAAGACAAATCACAAATGAACAAAATTATAAAAAATATTTTAAAAACTCTTAAAAAAAAAAATAGAGAAATTATTGAAATTTCTTAGAAAGTAAGAACTTTATTACAATGATGTCAATTATAAGTTTTTCGTTTAAAAGAAAATTAAGTGGCAAAGCATTTAAATGGCCTGCCGTGATAAACAAGAAGTTGTTAAACCGTAAAACATAGATGGTTGGGTATTCTTGATAATAGATTTACCAACATAAAATAATTTTATTAATGTTATTTAAAGAAAATTAAGTGGGAAAGTATTTAAATAGTTTACTTTAAAGAGAATTAAGTGGGAAAGTATTTAAATAGTCTATTTTAAAGAGAATTAAGTGGTAAAGTATTTAAATAGTCAATTTTAAAGAGAATTAAATGGTAAAGTATTTAAATAGTCTACTTTGATAAACAAGAAATAAATGGTAAAGTATTTAAATAGTCTACTTTGATAAACAAGAAATTGTTAAAATGACAAATATAATGGACCTATCAAGATAAGATAATTTTATTAATGTTATATAGTTAATGGGTAATAGATGTAAGGATCTATCAAGATAAGATAATTTTATTACTTTTAAATGTGTAAACTTATTGATAATGAGCATATTTAATAGGTTTTTAGTGCTTAATCAGTTTTGTATGGACAACATTAAATATTGATGAAATATTCTTAATCGTCCCAATAAATCAATGGTTGTGATTTCAACCACTAACTCCCTCAATATTATAAAGACATATATTTACATGTTTATTTTTTACTTTTATTTAATCATATTTAAAAGTTACTATAATGACTATAGTATCTTTAAATTTCGTACTATCTTTAAATTTAAATGTCGTAGAAGAACAGTTAAACAACGCGTATTTAAATAGTACCCCGAGGAAACCTTAAAGCATCTGGAGACATATGAACAGAACACCCTGACCATATTACGTATGCATGTTGGCTGGTCCTTTGGGGGGAGAGTCCTTTGTGACCGAAATTGACCGCTTCAACCTTACTGGCAGAACACCGGAGTCCTACCTCAACTGGGACACTCAACTAGAGACACTTGCTGGTTGGTGAGACCTTGGAGCATCCAGAGACATATGAACAGAACACCCTGACCATCTGCAATTGCAATTTCCAAATTTTGAAGCGTTTTTCAGTATGGGAGGGCGTAGCTTCTGCAATTTTCATTTCCATCCACGTTCCACGGTTTTCCTCGTTCTCTGCTATGCCATCTTGCTGCATCACTGCTGCCTCTTTTGCGAAGCCGCTGCAGTCACCCATCCAAAGGAAGGTGAGAAAAGAATCCGTTTGCTTTGCATTTTGCAATCTAATATCACGTTTGGGCACTTATATTACAACCTTTAATTTTTAACAGTCGAGGCGCTGAGAATAATAGCAAGCAAGATGAGGAACACCAAATGGAACTTCAGCGTGGACCCCTGCAGCCGTGCCCCGTCCTGGTATACTTTCGGTAGTATCGACGGCAACATGACCGATCTCGGCGTCATCTGCAACTGTGCCTTCAACAAAAATACCACTTGCCATGTCCTTAAAATGTAAGTCAGATCATCATTTTTTCCAAAAGTATGAGTACTGGAAAGGCTGGATTTATGCCTTTGTGTTCCTGTTTTTGCTCGCAGGATACTTCCATATGAAGAAATGGTGGGAGTTATTCCGCCAGAGCTGGCTAATCTCACATATCTGGAAAACTTGTAAGCTAATTCGAAAAGGCCACCATCTTTATCCTTATTATTCATCTGAAAATTCCCAGGAATGAATAGGGTTTGGTAGTGATAA
>ML816437.1:111024-123350 GCA_009831015.1 Picea engelmannii
ATATGTTTTACTCTGAGTTAAATGTGTTTATTTGTTTAAATGCATGGGATATATGATATCTGTATGAGATTTGTACAAATGGTGTGTACAAATGGGTATCAAAGCACGAGTAAGCCCAGAGTTCCGAAATGGGTGTGCTACAATGATGGTCAGTTCCTTGTTATCACACTATGTGGATGATATGTTATTCTTTGGTAATAGTAAGGATGTGATTTGTTATTTGAAGTCTCGACTTTCAGTACAATTTGATGTGAGGGACTTGTGGGTTGCAAAATACATCTTGTGAATGGGTATTAAGAGAAATAGAGAAAATAAAAATATTTGGTTGAGCTAGAGTATGTAAACATTGTGCTATTGTGTTTATTCATGGCAGATTGCAACCCATTAAGTGATTTGATTTTTATGGGAACTAAGATTTTAGTTGAGTAGTGCCCTACAACATTTGCACAGATGGAGGATATGTATTATGTTATTTATGCTTGTGCAGTTGGTAGATTGATGTATGCTATGGTTTGTACTAGACCAAACATTGCCCAAACAATGGAAGCTTGAGTCAATTTGTGGCTAATCCTGGATGTGAACATTGAGTTGTAGTGAAGAGGCTCTTCACATATTTGTGAGATACTTTTAAATATTCCATTTTCTATCATATTGATGTTTCACTGGACTCATACTCAGTGGATATGCAACATTATGGGATTCTGATTGGGTAGGGGATGTCAATAAAATGAGAACTATGAGCGGATACATGTTTTGATTGTTCGATGGAGAAGTAAGTTGGATGAGAAAGCAAAAATTTGTGGTCACTTTGTCAATTGCAAAGGCATAGTATATGGAAGCTACTCATGCCTATAAGGAAGCCATCTGGCTTATGAAACTATGTTTATAAGTAATGTTATTTCAAAGAGTTATTATAGTTCAATGTTATAGTAATGGTGCCACTTACCTGATTAAGAACCCAAATTTTCATGCAAATACAAAGCATATAGATATCCAACAACATTTCATCAGGGACATGGTAGAGGATGGAAAGGTGATACTAGAGAAAGTTGACACCTTGCAGAATGTTGTAGACACATTGATGTAACCGATGAGCATAGGTAAATTCAAGTGGAGTTCTGAGTCTATGGGCCTTATGGGCCCTAGCGATTATCTTGTAGTTTGATGCATTCTCCCTTGTACCTTTGCAGGGTATATGACAAGTGGGAGAATATTATTGGGACATGTATGTCATACACCTTGTAGTGTTGTAGTGCACTAGAGATTAAATGGAGAGCCATATTAGGGAATAAGCACAAAGTAGTGGCAACGAATAATTGTTGAGTAATGGAAGGGAGTAGTGGCAATGAATAAATGCAGAGCAATGAGAGCAGTGGCAGGGAATAACTAGCTAGTGGTTTCCAGTAGGTAGAAATGGAAAATCATAAATGGTTTATGGTTGTATTATGCCTATTTATTTGGTGCTAGGGATGGAGGAAAAGTAGTGTGAATTTTATTTTATTTTTATCTACCAAAATTTCTCCAAAATTATGCTACTCACTCTTGTTGATAACACAAATATTATGGATTGTAACCTTTTAGTTGCTAAATAATACATTGATTGTGTTTTTAATTTTTGCACATTATTCTCTCATGGATTAGTGTAGGAATCCTATTCCGCACATATACTTGTTTTCAACATAATGAATCTTATGAGGTAATCCAAGGAGACATTTTTATTGAAAATTAATTAATTCCTTCCATTTTAATTTGAATGAAACTTTAATAAGCTCTATAATATTTTGAGTCCATCTTAGAAAAATTATGTCCTCTATAAATTTGTATAATTACCCATTACTAATATTAATTACATTTACTAAAAATATGTGGGTATGTGAAACTTGGAAAATAGAACCTTTTTTTTTTAAAGCAAAAACATTACTAATATTTCAAATGTGAAGAACAAAGTTATTTTAAAAGATGGTCTAAAAATTCTTTATATATATATAGCTAATTAAAATTTAAATCTGTAATCTATAAAGAAAAAGGACATTAACCTTAAAACCCACTCTAAACCCAAACAACCAATATATGTACAACTAAAAATTAAAAGGAGACTCAAGAAAGTCGTAATAGTAAGAAAGGAAATCATGTGAATGTCATCGTGCCTGCGCAAGAGATAAGGCCACTCTCACTGATTTTGACATTGTTTAGTTTATAACAAATATCGTTCCCAATGTGGAGATGGCTTAGAGAAGAAATTATGGGAAAAAGTGGTTGCTATTGCATGTTACTAGATTAATAGGTCTTCCACATCAACTCTTGTGGATAAAACCTCTATGGCACTCTAGATGGGAAATAATCCCTTGCTTCGACATCTTCGTGTTTATGGTTGTGAGACATATACTCATGCCTAAGGAGAAGCAATGGAAGTTGGATAACAAGTATTTAAAATGTATCTTCATTAGCTATGGTGTTGGTGTGAAAGGGTACGAGTTTTAGGATGATATGGTTAGAAAATTTTTGTATAGAAAAATTGTTATTTTCAATGAAGTTAATTCGTCTCCCATAGTGGTGCATCTAGAAGAGCATGAGAAGAAGTTTGTGGTTCATCTACCACCCAAGACCAAGAAAGATGAAACAGAAAATGAACAAGAAGTTCATGATGGAACCAATGAGGAGGGTTCAGAGAGTTCGAAAGAGGAAGAAAGTCCACCTCAAACTTTAAGGAGGTCCACTTGATAAAGAAGAAAACCAAACAAGTATAATTATATTCCTTCTAATTTCATATGTATATTTTATTTATCTACTAACATTGATGATCCTAGAACTATGAAAGAGACAATGGAGTTAAAAGATAAGGAGTCATAGAGACTAACCATGGATGAGGAAATAAATGCACTTAGAAAGAATGATCCATGGGACTTGATCATTGCATGATGGATGAAAACTCATTAGATGTAAATAAGTGTTCAAAAATAAGATCAATTTAGATGGGAATGTTGAAAATCATAAGGCAAGGTTGGTTGCAAAAGGATATTCCCAGGGTGAAAGGATAGACTTCGGTGAGATATTTTCATCAATTGATAAGATAACATCTATTAGGTTCATATTATCTATAGCAGTAGCATTTAATTTACATATAGAATAGATGGATGTGAAATCTACATTCCTACATGGTGAAAGAGGAGATCTATATGACATAGTGAAAGCACTATGTTGAAAAAGATAAAGATTTATTGATTTGCAAATTCAAATTTGTTTATATGGTCTCAAACAATCTCCCATAATGTGGTACCAAAAGTTTAATTCTTTTGAGTTGGGATTATGATTTATGAGATCCAAATCAGATCACTATATGTATTACAAACAATATGATGGTCAGTTCCTTGTTATCACACTATGTGGATGATATATTATTCTTTAGTAATAGTAAGGATGTGATTTGTGATTTGAAGTCTCAACTTTCAATACAAATTGATGTGAAGGACTTGGGGTTGCAAAATATATCTTATCAATGGAGATTAGGAGAGATAGAACAAATAAAAATATTTGGTTGAGCTAGAGTATGTAAACTTTGTCCTATAGTGTTTTCACATGGCATATTGCAAACCATTAAGTGTTCTGATTTCTATGGGAACTAAGATTTTAGTTGAGCAATGTCAGAGATGGAGGATATGTATTATGTTATTTACGCTAGTGTAGTTGGTATATTGATATATGATATGGTTTGTACTAGACCAAACAGTGCCCAAACAATAGAAGTTTTGAGTCAATTCATGGCTAATCTTGGACGTGAACATTGAGTTGTAGTGAAGAGGGTCTTCGGATATTTGTGAGATACTTTTAAATATTCCATTTTCTATCATATTGATGTTTCAAGGGACTCACACTCAGTGGATATATAGGGTTATGGGATTCTGATTGGCTAGGGGATGTCAATAAAATGAAAACTATGAGAAGATACATGGGAAATTCATTGAGGTGGCTAACACTTTCGTGACAATCAGATCTCCAAAATTATGAAAGACATTTTTTTCGGCCAAAATATGTTTCGGTCGAACCTTTGAACGTAAAATCGAACGGTTCCATGACGATGCCCTCGATTTTCGTGTAGAATTTTAGCCGGATGGATTTTTTCATCCGGTAACCTCTTTTCGGCCGAAAGATATTCCGGCCAAAAAGATATTTCGTCCGAAAAAATATTTTGGCCGAAAGAATATTTTGTCCGAATTATTCTTTCGGCCGACATATTTTTTCAGCCAAAAACATGTTTATATATTTACCGCACATCGTGACTGTTACAGTTTTCTGAGCTCTTGGTGAGTGTCAATGGGTTCTTGGCGAGTGTCAGTGAGTGATAGTGAGTTTGTTAGCGCGACCATGTTGGCACAGACATGTTTGGAACGATTGTGTTGGCGCAGCCATGTTGGAACGAACGTGTTTAGCGCGATCATGTTGGCGGGCGGTCAGATCTGCAAGTAAGCCTAAGATGAAGTTTTAAATTTAAATTTAAATTCTATAATTTTTAATTTAAATTGAATTAAATTTGGTATTTTCATTATGACTTGGCCACGGGGGGCTAGCCTTGTGGCCAAGTCGTGGGCACGCCAATGGCTTGGCCAGAGGGCTGACCCCCCATGACCAAGTCACAGTCCATAGGCTGTGACTTGGCTACGGGGAGCCAGCCCTGTGACCAAGTCATGGGCACACCCACGGCTTGGCCACAGGGCTGACCCCCTAAGGCCAAGTCACAGTCTACGGGCTGTGACTTGAAATTTGACAATACATGCAACAATTATTGCTATGTGCGCATCACTTTTTTGAGAGACCTGACTATATATGCATTTATTATTGCTCATTCTGCATCTCAATATATGTTGTAAATTTTTTTTTTCTGCATGATAATATTTTAAGTTCTAACTGTATATATGTCAGTATATGTAATAACTATCATCATGTGTGAGATATTTTGAGATTTAACTTTATATGCAGTAATTATTGTTGTTTATATATATATATATATATATATATATATATATATATATATATATATATATATATATATATATATATATATATATATATATTGAATTATAAAGCATTTACTTCCACTAAAAACAAATTATACATCTAAGTACAGGAATTATACAACATTTACTGTCACTAAAAACAAATTATACATCTAAGTTCAACTATTGCATTGCAAATTACAATCTTAGATTAATTACATTGCTCTGAATCTATCATTCAAAATTACAATTTAAACAACTAAAACTAACACTGAGTGATTCTTGGTCAATTAGATTTCTACATATACAAAATCATTTGATAATTTGAGTGCCCAACAACTATACATATTCATTTGATCATTTGAGTGCCCAGAAAATATACATATAACTACTGCACAATTCCCTCGCCAAGTCACTGCTAGATTTTGCGCAGTCGGTTTGTTCCATTTAAGTTGGTCTACTGTATAGTCCTTATCATTATCTTTTTTTGTTTAAAACAATTTTAATATCTTTATAAATAAAACAAGATTTTTATATTTTTATAAAAAAATGAGGTTTGTTTAATTGTTTTACTTCTAAGGACTATGCATATTTATCCTTACACTGCAACATGGATAAATATGCATTTTTACTCATCTCAACAACAACAACGTTGAATACACTCTACACTACAACAACAACATTAAATGCACTCTACCAAGATGCATATTTATCCTTACACAACAACAGGGATAAATATGCATTTTGGCATTTAAAGTTGTTACTCTTAAGATTATTAAAACATTAAATGGATAAATATGGATAAATGTTGTTGTTATTGAGAAGTTAAATTGTCTGAAAAACTCAATACAACATGGTTGTTGTTGTTTATTTATCTTATAATTTATATATAAGAGACACATAATGAAATCTTTACAACATTGTTGTTGTTTATTTTAGCAAATCACATTTAATGTTGTTGTTATTGAGAAGTTAAACGAAAAACTCAATACAACATGGTTGTTGTTGTTTATTTATCTTATAATTTATATATAACAGACACATAATGGAATCTTTACAACATTGTTTTTGTTGTTTATTTTTCTTATAATTTATAATGAAATATTTGTGAAATATACATACAATGGAATATTTTTAAAACATATATATTTAATTTTTTTTAATAAATTTAAAAATAAAATAGGAAGACAATTTAAAAATAACATGTTTATATGTTCAAATTATACACACAAACAATAAATTTATAAGTAATATGGATTTACTTAAAAATGTGAATTTGATATAGACATTAATAAATAATTTATAAACCCCCAGATGGGGTGCCACGTTGCAAACCAGAGCCACGTGGGACAACGCCGGGATGCAGCATTAATACATCCACCGACGACCATCTCCTCAGCCATTAACCAAGTATGAATCCGTGCAGCCAAATCCAGACGATGAGCCCCTTCGCGCAAGTGATCGGTACAATGCACTAGCGCACCCGGTAGCAAGCCTTAATGGCTATGGCGGTCGTGGTTGCCCTCCTCCTTATCACCCGCCTTGATAGAATGGAGCGACATTCGCCCATCGCATCGTCGAGTGCAGAGTTAATTTCACCAGAGCAGCAGTTTGGGGACCCTTTGAAGCTATGGAGCAGAGCCTTCCACCCGCAAGGAACCCTGGTCATCTCCAGGGTCTCCACCATGCCCATAGCACGAGGTAAGCCGCGCAGGGGTGTTGCTTGGTACACAGCCGAATCTTGCCGCCAGAGACAGAAGAAATTTGAGCAGGCGTTAGCCATGGCATCCCTCCAAAGGCGTAAGAAACCACGAACGCCTCCAATGGCATACATGGAAGAGATTACCTTGGAAGACACCATGCAAAGCTATCCCAAGCTCCCTCTGTTCACAGTCCCGGACAATTGGAATCCACCCACCGATTTTGGCACAGATGACAAGCTTCTTCCTTCGGGCAAACTGCTTGGTTCCAGAGCCAATAGCCCAGTAGAGAATTTTACCACCTGCTATGTAGAAGAAGAGACCCCATCCCGCACACAGGGAAGCAGAGACTCACCCCCCGGTCCACCTATGGAGGCAGCAACCCAGCTTTCCAACCGACCGACACATGCAAGTGAGGGAGCAACATGGCCCATTCCCCCAGCCTCTGTCGACAGCCATTGGCAGGACCAACACCTCTTCACTGACTTGGGGTACCTCGCTCTCATCTTCGATATGAGGAGTCTGTTGGACGACTAGGTCTTTTGCATCGCCCGAATCGATCAACGACTCGACATGTTGTTCGCGGCTCATTCCTGAACTCTTCCTAAACGGCAATGCCCAACGTGCGCGCAGGCTTACACGTTTCCAGCAGGATGGCGAAAGCACGGGGACGAGGACGATCTCACCGATTAAGAGGTTCAATGATGTTCTTGGTTAAAAAAAAAAATTGTTTCCGAACCAGGCTTTTGCCCAGTTAGATCTTAGTTATTTTGCAACTAGTTTTGGGCATACAGTTTAAACTTAATGGTTGGCAGTCCTGGTTTCCTTCGGGCAAGACAGTACTCTGATAGTTTTGTTTACTGGGAAACAAATGGCACAAGATGCCCAGCTGTCTCGGTTTCCTGTTTAGGCGGGACAGCTGGCTTCGTAAACAATCATTGTAACTTGATAATGATAATATAACAGGTCCTATCCTTTTTTACTTACAAAAAAAAATAAATTATAAACAATATGGATTTAGTGAATTTGATATAGACATTTAACAATCAAATATTAAGAATGGAGTAAGCATTTAAGTGATATGTTACTCTCAAAAAATAACTTGTAACACATCTCACAAATATCAATTATACGTTGAAAATATAATATATCATAGATATAACAACTACATTAATCTCACACAAGATGATATTGGAGAAAGTGAAAAGGAAATAGATATTACTAGCAACAACCACATTAAGTAAAAAGTGGTTGATATATGCCTATCGACGCCATTTTCCACTTTTTTTAATTAATGGCGTCAATCGACGTATGTCAACCACTTTTTACTTAATGTGGTTGTTGCTAGTTTACGGCCAACATGCATGGCCACAACCATGAACACATTTATTAATTTTTTAGTTAGTATTATTATTAATTAAATAATTTATTAAAACTAATAATAATAAATATATGTAATAATTTTATTATTAATTATTAAAAAGAATTAAATAATAATCAATTAATAATAAGAATTTAATAATAATCAATTAATAATTATTTATTTATAATTATTAAATAATAACAAATTATTATTTAATTAATAAAAAATAATTAATTAGAAATTAGAAATTAATATTTATTAATTAATAATAATTAAATGATTAATTATCAATTAATTATCAATAATAAAATAAATATTAAATAAAAATTATTTATAAAATAGAAAATAATATAGCATAAATAAAATAAGTTAAAACAAAATAAATACATTATTAAAATAATATATCAATAATAAAAAAATTAATTTATAGATTATAAAAAAATTTAGCAAAAATAAAATAGTGAATAACAAAGATATTAATAAAGTTAATAATAATAATAAAGCATTACATGTATTAATAAGAAAATAATAACAAAATAAAGACATTCCTAAAATAATACATTAAGAATGTAAAAATATAAAAATAAAGTAAGAAAACACTAATAATGTAAAAATACATTTTTGTATTAATTAATTAATACTTTTCTGCCATGCATAAAAAAATATCAATATATAATGTATAATATAATGTATTAATGTAATACATAAAATTAATTTAGCAAATAAAAGAATAAATAACAAAGTATATTAATAAAGTAAATAATATTAATAATAAAATATTAAGAAAGTAATAAAAAATATTTAAAAGTGCTAAAATAATACATTAATAATGTAAACATTTATTAAGAAATTGTATTAATATTAGTATTAATACATTAAATAATGTATAATTAATGTGTTATATTAATACATAATTAATGTATTATATTAAAAACTATTAATGTATTAATACATAATTAATGTAATGATGCATGTAAATAAATGGTGTATTCATATATTAATGTATTACTTTAATGTAATATATAAATTTATCTTATAAATTAAAGTATGAATCTACATTAGTGTGTAAGGTAAAGTATTAATTAATTAATTGATAGATTAATGATGTAATGTACTAATTAATTAATACATTGATATATTATTAATTAATACATTGTTAAAGTAAACATTATTAATGTATTATATGAATGTAATGATGTATGAAAATTAATGGTTTATTAATGTATTACATTAATGCAATATATAATAATAATGTATAAATGTAATGTATAAATTAAAGTATTAATTTACATTAGTGTGTAATGTAAAATATTAATTAATTGATAAATTAATGATGTAATGTATTAATTAATTAATACATTGATATATTATTGATTAATACATTGTTAAAGTAAAAATATAGTAATAAAATAATACATAAAATGCTTTAATAAATACATTACTAAAGTATTAATACAATAATAAAGTAATACATTAATAATACATTAATAAAATAGTAATGCATTGACTTTAGTAATACATTATTACATTATTGTAATGTATAAATTAAAGTACTAATACATTAATTTATTATGTAACATATTGAACTATTATTATATTAATAATGTATTAATACATTAATTATATATTGAATGAATGATTAATACATTATTAATATAACTCAATATTAATGATACATTAATAATGTAGTGATATATATGTAATCTATAAATTAAATTATTAATTTAAATTAGTGTATAAAGTAATCTAATACATTAATTGATAAATTTAATGTATTAATTAATTTATACAATAATACATTTTTAATTAATACATTGCTAATATATTAATACAGTAATAAAGTAATATACTAATAAAGTAGCAATACATTGATCTTAATTTGTTGTAACTTTATTAAAGTATTAATACATTAACACTACATTATTATAATGTATAAATTAAAGTATTAATGCATTATGCATAATGTAACATATTAAAGTATTAATTCATTAATAATGTAATTTATTAATTAATCAATACATTAATAAGTTATTAGCTAATACATTTTTGAAGTATTAATACACTAATAAAGTAATACATTATTAAAGTAATAATATATTAATAAATACATTATTAAATTATTAATACATTAAGAAATACATTATTAAATTATTAATACATTAATATATTTATTGAAAATGACTGTTGTTGAATATGTTTGACCATGATCATGGTTTCTTATGGTCATGACTATGAATGACATTAATACATTAAAATATTAATATTAATACATTAAATAATTAATAAAGCGATGAAGTGGTACATTAATAATACTTTAATAAAGTAGTAATACATTGACTTTTAATACATTAATAAAGTATTAATACAATAATAATACATTATTACATTAATGTGAAAATTAAATCTGTAATATAGTGTAACATATTAAATTATTAATACACTAATAATACACTATAACAATAATAATACATTAATAAATGCATTTTAAAAGTATTAATACCCTAATAAATACATTATTAAAGGAGTAATACATTAATACCTTAATTGACAATGACTATGGTTGACTATGGTTGACCATGACCATGGTTTATAATGGTTGACCACAACGATGGTTAACTTTGGTAGATGTTGGTTGGATCTAGAAAGGAAAGGTTGCTTATGGTTGATTGTGGTTGTCCTTCACCATGGTTGAGTGTGGTTGACCATGACCATGGTTGGTCGGAGTTTATTATGGTTGATCATGCCCATGGATAAACTTCATTCACCATGTGGATATGATTATAGTGGGCCATCTTGATTATGTTTAACCATAGTTTACTATGGAACTATTGCATTGCAATGTTGATCATGTTTTGTTCGACACATTGTGACATCAGGTTTTGTTTGTCACATTGCGACATCAAATTTTCTTCATCAAATGACATCGTAAAGTTATGTTTATCAAATTACGATGATGGGTTTTTGTTTCTCACATTATGGTGCTGGAATAGGTTTGTCACAATTTGACAGTGGGTTATGTTCGTCACATTGCGACATCGAGAAATGTTCGTGTCATTGCAAAATCAGTCTATGTTTGTCACATTGGCATAGTGGGTTGTGTACATCACATTGTAACAATGGGTTGTGTTCATCCCATTGCAAATTTTGGAAATGCTTATCACAATGCAACATTAGGATATGTGCACCACATTGCAACGTGAAGATATATTCATTGCATTGAGATGATAGGCCCAATGTTCATCACATTGCTACAACAAGGCTATGTTCGTCAGATTGGGACGTCCATAAATGTTTGTCACATTGCAATGTATGCATAGGTTCGTTACCTTGTGAGGTTATTATGTTTGGTAGATTGCAATGTTACTATGATCGACATATTGCAACGTTTGGAAATATTTATCACATTTCAACTTCTGTATATTTTTGTCACATTACGATAACCATATATGTTTTTCACATTCTGATGTTACTATGTTTGGTCGATCGCAACGTTACTATGTTCAATAGATTGCGACGTTTGGAAATGTTTCTCGCATTCTGACGTCGACATATGTGTGTCACATTAAAATGTGAAGAAATGTTCGCAATATTGTGATGATAGGGCGATGTGTGACACATTGTGACGTCTGTTGATGTTCATCTCATTGAAATGGCATGCCTATGTTCATTAAATTGTGACGTTAGTATGTCTAGTAGATTTCAACATTACTATGTTTGTGAGATTGTGACGTTAATATGTTCATCGCATTGCAACGTTATATGTTCGTCCCTTATTGTGATATTACTATGTTTGATAGATTGCAACATTACTATGTTTGATACATTGCGACGTTAGGAAATGTTTGTCACTTTGCAATGTTAGGAAATGTTTGTCACAATGCGATGTTAGGAAATGTTTGTCACTTTGCGACGTTAGGAAATGTTTGTCACAATGCAATGTCAGGAAATGTGTGTCACAATGCAACGTCAAGAAATGTTTGTCACATTACGACGTTAGAAAAAGTTTGGCACATTGCGACGTTAGGAAATGTTTGTTTCTCAAATTATGACGAAGGGTTTTTGTTTCTCAAATTATGGTGTTGGAATAGGTTTGTCACAGTTCAAAAGTGGGTTATGTTCATGACATTGCGACGTCGAGAAATGTTTCTCTCATTTCAATATTGTTTTATGTTTGTCACATTGGCACACTGGGTTGCATACATCACATTGCGACAATGTGTTGTGTTCGTCCCATTGGAACATTTAGAAATGCCTATCATAATGTGACGTCAT
>ML816437.1:143988-168034 GCA_009831015.1 Picea engelmannii
GCTACACTAGTTCATCTTTTTCTTGAGTTAGCTTGAAACATAAATTGAAGGAAGAAGACGTCCTAGGCCTAATTTATTTTACACCTAGGGTTTGTCTCTAGGGTTTGAAAAGCCTTGTCCCCAAGCAACACTTTTCAGCCATATATTTGTGTTTTATAGCTAGCCGTTTTTGCCAAAGATTCTTAAGGAAAGAGGGAGGAGCATGAGGCCTAGCTTTAGCTACACTGGAATGAGCCTCCTCTCCTTAGGGTTTTGATTTGGTGGCCCTACCATTGCAGCACCATCAAACCTAACTCTCCCGTCCTTAAGTTTGAGTTTTTCCAAGCCTTTAGTCTCTCTCCATTTGACTCCATTAACCCAAGGCACTAGTCTAATTTTAAAACGTTGAGGTTTTTGTGCTTAAACAATCTTTCAAACTCTTCTAATTTGAAACCCTAACTAACCCTAGCGACTTTGCTAACCCTAATTGATGATGACGTCTTGCCTTATTTAAACTTTTTCTTGGTCTAAAACTTGCAGCTAGGTCATCCATTTATATCCATAGAGGTGTTAAGCAATTTCATTGGCTCAATTAGCAAAACGTTCACCTCTTTGTCTAGCTAACCTAACCCTAACTAGCTAGTGACGTCACACTTATTTTGATCTCTTGTTTGATATAAAACGTTGTGATTTTGTCATATAGCATTTGGCATTGAAGTATAGATTATTTTCATTGGCTTAGTGTGCAAAACGTTCACTTCTTTGCCATTCAAAAGTAACTTAGAAGTAGGGCTGACGTCACCCTAAATCTGCATAGTGACGCAGCAACAATATTTATGTATGAGCAGATTTATTGCATTGAGATATGATAAGGATTGATTTTATACATTGAATGCAAATATCACTTTGTATTTATTGAAGAAGTATTATAAGCCTTTGTCTTTATTTGCAATCATTGACTTCGTCAATAATTACATTTATTATTGCTCATATTTATTAGAGATAGTCATTAATATTTTGAAGTACTAACCACTGTATGCACAGTTTAATTTTATTTTCCTTGTCCCGCAAACATGTGCCTTTCTCAGTGGAATACCTTCATCCTTGACAATCTCTCTTGGCAGTAATCTGTGAAAGGAAACCCTTATCTTGATCCTTTAGACCTTTAGACCTTTCAGAACCTTAGATTACTAGGGACGTCTCCCTAGGGATTAGCCACACTGAATAGAAAGAGCTCCCCATCGAGGTGACAGTGGGTGGGGAAGCTCTTGTTACGCCAGTTTGAGCCTTGCCTTCAAGCTACTTAAACATACCCTACAAACTGAGCGATAACAGACCCAACATGGTTAAGACAAGGCATTCTCTTCAACTCAATTGGTATTAATTACAGACTAATCTCTCCATTTAATTTCCAATAATCAACGCGTTACCCAATCCATAAAATTTCAATAACATTTTCCACAATAACTTCACAATTTATATTATCCTAACCTTGCAATAAATATATATCACCTTACTTCATGTATGTTATCAACACAAATTTACATTAACTTACCTTAAAACAATATCAACAATGCATTTTATATTGCCATAATCTTGCCAATAAAATAACATTAAAATTTCATTCAGTAGCATTACGCATCCCTATTAAAATAACAATCTATTACAGTACTGTACATTAACATTCCTTTACATTAAATGACATTCCATTACATTACATCAACATTTAGTATTACTTTACATTGGTCATTACCCTAACACCATATAACATTAACAATACCAGGAATGTTAACAGTAGCAAAAACAATACACTACTTTAGCATTATCATGACAATGATAGTATTGAAAAAATTAGCCTTCAGTAGATATTAGTATTAACATTAACCCTTACATGACCTTAACATTCCATAGGCAATAACAATAAACAACCTGCTTGAAAAACATAGGTCACAAGCTCTTGGCATTAAATACATCATGTTGTCCATCACAATTATTTGTTGTCAGGTTTGCTAAGGAAAATGGTCAAAGAACTAATTTCATACCAGTAAAATATATTGTTCATACTAAAACAACAAGACTAATTAACTAGAGCGATTACGATATTTTTATATATTTTTTTATATATTTTTCTTAATTTCAATTAATTTCTCCTTCTGTTGTTAGTGAAATAGGCAGAAACAAGTTATGAATCTAACAGAGGTGAATTAAATCGCAGAGATGAATTGGTACTTTAAATTATGTAGAAACGGATCTACTATTACAACATATCCATCGTTACTTGTTGCATTCAAATAAATGTTGTATACATGGATCACGAGAAATCTGGACTTAATTGACCGATAAATTCAACATGTCTAAAGCTTGTTATTTACAGATCTATACTTAGTTATATACATATGGGTGCAAGTGCCTTTAAAATTTATGTGAAAGTAGAAACGATCCTGTTGATTCAATATTCACCCAACTATATATATACGGTTATATATAGTTATATACAGTTATATATATAAGCTCAGGGTCAAATTTAGGTAGTTTTTCTTATTTATTCAGTTGCAGAGGCCAAAGAACGAATTCGCCAGGACAAGCACCCTTACCCCCAGCACAGAATGGAATTAACCAGAACGACTCCCACCGAATTCAAATACCATGAAAATGCTAGATCGAAATTCTTCAACTGATCATAAGAAGAAAAAAAATGCCAGAACGAAAAATGCCAGAACGAAATGCCAGATCGAAATTCCAGAAATGCCAGATTGAAATTCTACACCACGAAGTGCCAGATCGAAATTCTTCAACTGATCATAAGATAAAAAAAAATGCCAGAATGAAATGCTAGATCAACTTATCATAAGACAAAAATTCCAAACGCCCATTACAGAACGAATCCCAAATTCATAGTTTTAATTCCATATAATAAACAATGGTATTATCTGTAAATCAAAGATAGAACGATTGCCAAACAGGACGAGTTCGAAATTTTAGCTAAATTTGGCAGAGGTAAAGTATAGATCTCTGAGGCAGATGAATTTGCCTCTAATACACCCTTAGATATGAGCAATCAATGCATTAACTAACAGTGCGTGCCCAGACTGCACAACTTCAATCCAAAATTTTAAATGCAAAAAAAAAAATCTCTGGGAATGTACAGCCCAAGCTAGAGGAAGAGGCTACGATTGGTATGCCTAAAATAAAACGTTTGCAGAGGTCCAAAAACGCCCCAAGAAGAGACATGTTGAAGACAAGAAAAAAAAACAGGGTAAGAGATGATCAACGGGAACCAAGCCCATAAATGCAAAGGCGACGCTCAGGACGTGCATAGATAAACTGTCAAGGAAGGGTTCCAAAATGCAGGGCGTAAGCTCCTTTCTAAGTCCAAGATGAAGCTAGGGAAAAGTAAGTGAAAACACCCTTATTGGCGAAGAGATCGACCAACTACACAAGTTTAAATGTTCAACAACGCATAAAACGCAGAGTAAGTTTATCCATCCATGCATAAAAATGCAAGGTTAAATTATCCAACAATACATAAAATGCGGAGTAAATAAATAAAATTAGCTAATCAACCATTTACACCGATATACCGATCCCAGCATGAGTTGTAATGCATTTTATTCTACCAAATTAAAAATCATACCTTTGTCTTATCGCGTGCTCCGTGTGTCATCCGTGCACTCCATGTCGCTCATGCTCGTCGACCGTCGAAACCTCACCGGTACCTCCCAGCCAATCGCTAGGGGTACTCTGCTTCCCCCTTAACCCCTCGAGCCGCAAAGGGGCCACGCACTATCCAGATGGTACGTCTAGCTCCCATCTCGCCTCGCAAGGCCGAGCTACCACTCCTATTCGAGCTGGATGTCCCAACTCCCCACAAGTAATCAGTCAAGTCACAAATCCGGTAGCGTAACGTTACGCTAACAGTCGATCCCCTATTTCCTCCTCCTTCCTCTCTTTTATATAGTTTTAGAACTTCCAAACTTTCCCTAAATCTCTTTTAATTTAAATTTTAATGAAAATCTTCTAAAAATTCTCCATCGTACAAGTGTCATTCATCCCCCCCACTCTCCTCCAAATTTATTTTCTTTAATTTATTAATTGTCTCATTTCCCTCACCCACCTAGAGTTGCTCCTAAATTTACTCCTAGGTGTCCCTAGATTCCCTTACAGGTTTAAATACTTTCCCTAAAAGGATGTTGCTAATTTAGTTCAATTTAGAAGGTTCTTTATTGCAGATTCTTTACTAAGTTGACCTCGCTTTTTACCATAAGTTCCCTTCTTTCCTTTTTTTATGTTTCCTCCACTCCTTAGTTTCCTAATTTTTATTATTCCCTTATTTCCCCTTTTTATTAGAGCCAAAATGACAACTGCGCTATTTACTCTTTTCCCCTTTTTATTAAATTAATATCTTTTTACACTTTCATAAGTTAAATAATTTATTTCTTCTTTACAATTTTAAATCCACTAATTTTAATTAAATTCTTACTCTCTTCATTTTACCCCAGAAATTTTATGAAGACTAAAACTATTACTTAAGTAGTCTTTAGTTTAAATTTTTATTTTTATTTTTATAGGGTCTTTTTCTTGAGGTTAGACAAAATTTTACCCTAGAGAAGTTTTAGACTTAGGACTTAGATTCTGAACTGGGCGACATTTAATTAGGGAAGTTGTTTAAGAATTTCTTAAAGTGTTAAATGTCTTAGGGCCATCTAGGTTTGTTCCTTCATCAACATCAACGCGATGTGCCCTTTAGGACGCACCACGTGCTCCAAGGGTGCCACTCGCCTCGTTTGTTTCTTTTGCGCGATGTGCCCTTCAGGATGCACCACGTGCTCCAAGGGTGCCACTCACCTTTTGACTGATTGGTAGACATCAATAACCCTTGGAGTCAATACTCCGCCAGGTGAGCTTGTGGGAGACTGAGAGCTTCTAAGGAATAAGGCCCCTGCCTTATTGAGCGTCCCTTAGAATCATCGTGAGCGACTGTCACAGTTTGCCCTCGCGGCATTGTGGGTCCTCTCGAACTAGGTAATCGTTCACCTACAGTTCGAGCCACGACGGGAGTGCTAGTAGGTTGTGGCAGGGCTGTTGTCCACACCTCTCCCTCAACCTCTTTGGAAATAGTGTGTGGCCCCTTTACTCCATATCTGAGTCTGGTCGGCAAGCTATCGTCAGCTTGCATCATCAACAATCATGTCAGAACATGTCCACATCATATCATCAAATCAAATGTAATAGCGCAGTAAATAAATCAACCCAAATAGCACACTCCCTGACTCTATCTGGAGTCCAAGGGGTTCCATCGATGCCTCTACATCCTCAAGGTCCAAAACCCTGCACACTCAGTTAAACCAAGTCAATAGCACCTGTCTATGTCAATGCAGTAAACATCATGTCATCTATCATAACGCATCATAATTAAGGACAAATGGTTTAATATCATAAAAGTTTGTATCACTTGCGAGCAAGTGTCCTCAAAGAATAAGTTTTCTCAGTGCGCCAGAGTGGGATGTTACAATGACCCTATGTTATAGCTCATACACCAAACTTTAACTGTAACTGGACAAATAGGGCAGAGGTTAGTAGTATCTCTATCCAATGGACTTACTTCCTTATAGTGATCATTGTTCTGGTACCATGATGAGATTCACAGTATGGAATGTTAAGGAATTAATGGGAAGCAGTACCACTGGCTACTACACAATGAGAGATTCATACCAGTGTAATCAGTAGTTCATAATCAGATACATTACTCATATCAGGAAGTTGTATTCATAGTTAGTTTTGTACTAATTTCCATATTCAAGTAATCCATAATCAATGGTAATAAGCTAAGATAATACACAATCAATGGTAATAAGCTAAGCTAATCCGCAATCAATCAAGAAGGCGAAGAAGACATGTACGAGGACACATCGGAGTAACTTGACTCATATCATGGAAAGGAAATGGACCTTGGGGATCTCGACCTAAAGTCCATTTATTCTTCCTACTAGAAACAAGACTTGAATTCAATTGTTGAGCAATAGGCTCAGCTTCTGAAGGACTCACTAGTTCATAATAAAATTCATAGCAACCCAACAACAAAAATAAAAGGTATTCCCTTTGTTCCTTCTACAAGAATTAAATCCTCTTCTTTTTCTCAACCTAAAAAACCTAAAGAAAAAGAAAAAGAGGTCGACAAAGAAACAAACAACTTCTTAAATATCTGGGAGAGTTTTTGGTTAACTCAAGCGGCCTTACCTTGATGAAAGACAAGTTCCTACCCAAACCCCCACATTCCTCATGAAGGTCATCTCTTGGAATATCAAAGGCCTTAATGGTAAAACCAGGCACGATCTTCCTAGTCAAATAATTCTCCAAGAAAATCTCTTTATAGTAATGAGACAAGAAACTAAATGCATCCAAGTCCTTCTTCAAACCCTTTCCTCTTGCATCTAGCAGGGACCCCAAGCTATGGCCTTATATGCACATGAAGTAGCAGGAGGCCTTGCCCTTATCTAGAACCTTGCTAAAATAACTTTGTCATTTACCACCAAGTGCTTCCTCAAAGCTCCCTTCCAGCTTGTATGGTCCTATCAAACCCATTTTCTCACTAATTGTTATGGCCCCAAATCTATCCCTGACAAGCTTCATTTTCTTGACTCCATTCAATTTATGCAACCTCATCATCAATAATGATCACTGGCTTATTGGTGGATACTTCAACATAATTACCTCTCTGAACGGAAATAAAGGAGGCATAAGAAGGCTCAACCATAACTCTCAATCATGTCTTGATACCATACAATCCCTCAACCATCAATGACATCCACACCTAGAACAACTGTAGAAGAGGCCAAAAGCAGGTGGCTTCAAGACTTGATCGCTTGGGACACATGGGCCTTAGTAGAAGACTTTCACCTTCACTCCAATTTTATCCCAGATCTAAATATAACCTTCCTCACCTTCAACTCGAAGGAAGACAAGGTGGAAAACCCCAACAAATTTCGCCTAATTTCCCTCTGTAACCTAATCTACGGAATCATCACTAAAGTCATCTATGTGGAGGAGAGACAAATCTTGGATTGGGTTATTCTTTCCACATGGTCATCCAATCTCTAAAAATTTTCAAAACCCTCGATATGCTCTTAAAATTGGATATGTCTAAATCCCTCGGTATGCTCAGTCTACAACCAGAGAAGCCAAGGCTTAGTCTCAGTATTTTTTCTTTCACACTACTTCTGTTGTACAGTCTCACATCTACAGGATCCTTGGATTCCAAAGGAGCTCTCTTCTATCAAAATATATCGGTTCCTTCTCATTGAAAACATACGATGAAATTCATCATGGGATGATGGTTCCTTATCCTATATGTAGTAAATTGGTTACATGCATTAAAGGATTTGTGTATGCGATTTGGATAATTTGTAGGATTAAAGTATAATCATCCAAAGTATAGGTCAATTTAGGTTCCCTAAATACAATCTATAGGTTATTCCCTGAAATTGTAAATAAGGTTTGGTAAACTTTATAATTCATCAAAAACAATTTTTTTCTTAATTGAATGGACCATGAAAATAAACTAAACTGGAAATGATTCTAGAATCCAAGATATTCATAAATACGTGTACTTTCAATGCAAAATATAAATTTTGGAATGTACATGTCACTTGTTTAAAGAAATTGTAATAGTATTCTATCTTCAATTATTCGTTCATGATCGGCTTTAGACATTTTCCATTTTCTAACTTTTATTATTATTATTATTGAACTCTTATTAACTTTATGCGCGTTGCACATACCAAATGACTATATTGACAACTCGTGACATCTGACTGGTAGTCTTGAAAGTGAACATGAGTATCGGTTTGATGAGTTTCTTGAAAAAAATATCATTTCAATACAATGGATCCCCTTTCATATATAAAACCATTATCATCAAAATCTTCTAATAACCTCATCTTTTGTTTCGTGCATCACATCAAATAATATTTTATGTTTTCAGTGTTGTCTACAAGTGCAACGACGGCAAAAACATCTCCTGCAAATAATTGGATATATTGGACAACAAATAGTTCGTGTTAGATTATCACACAAGTACATCTACAAGTTATTTGCAAAAATTTAAACATGAAAATTACCTTCTCTAACAAGATTAGAAACTCTATCGTCATCAACTGATACTATAGTTTCATTTGATTCCATCTCCTCTAAGTTTGCAAGTGGCATTTTCACTTTTATATTAAGTTCGGTATGTCTCCAAGCTTTAACACATTCTGCATTTTCGTTTTCGCAAATGTCTATGGATTTTGTGTCTTCTATGCAAACTGAACAAAAACAAGACCCCTTTATTCTATAAAATGCAAACACATTTTGATGGTGTTTTGTTTTAACTGAATGCATTTTTCGTGTTCTTTGTATTGTACCGGCTTCATATGGGATTATCTATTTACATCTTGGATTCCAACATACCAAAAAAACCTGCACAAGACAAGAACTTATTAACTTGAAATCTCTCAAGAAAATGATTTAAGATTGAATATAAATTTGAACACGTGAATAAAAGAATCATGTGTACATGTGTAACATGTGTATATAGACACACCTGTGCACATCCCTTGACAAATTATTTTCATGGCTTAGCACCATTTTGCGCCATTCAACAACTTGATTAGCAGATTCAAATCGATCGGCATGAGGGTTCATCCGATACCTTCGAAGTGTTCGTTTTACACATGCCCCTACACCGTCATGCTCTCCTTTTCCATGACCAGTCTCAAAAAAATTTCAACAATGTGTAATGTTTGATTTTTTATGAAGACGACACAACCAATAGAATGATCGTGAAGATTTGAACTGAGCCGCACACCCTTCTGACCATATCCAATGTCAATCGAATCTGATTCTGCATTCTTTCAATGAATCATAAAATTTATCAAAACAATGTTGTACATAATGTGTGTCGTGTGCTCGATCATCACTTATATAAAAGTGATATTCTTTAATAACATGTTGATTGTCGTTGTTGTTTTCTATGTTATCAAGACTCTGTTGAGCATGTCTATATAAAATGTGGAAATATATAGTGACTTAATCAGAATGATAATATTCACTTTGTATTTATTTTTGTGCATCGAATATGTAATTCTCTGCAAAATCAACTATAGACAAAATTGTCCCTGGTGGAAACACTTCACAGGATCATTTGAATTGTAGGTCTTGTCATAGAGCTCTATGTGAATGCTTGGTGTATTTATAAATTCCATCCTCAAACTTCTTCAAAAAATCTATCACACAGATTTTATCTACTTTCAAATGAATCCTTTTGAAAATAACATTTGAAGAATGTGGAGCCGTGTTGTTGATATATTCATATATCTTCCAATTGACTGTTATATTAGAAAATGATTGATCATTCATATAAATAGGATAATTTGAGTGAAACAAACTTAGATTTCCACAACGATCACATTTATTTCCACCAATACAATTTTTTTGTAAAATAATTCATCCCCTTCTCTTTCACATAGAATTTTAGATATAAAAGCACGGAATGTGGAAGGAGGTGAAATTGGCCATAAAGTTTTACCAAAATCAAGAAAAGTGTCGTAATACAACTCAAATTCCACATGATAACGACAACAACAAGTGTCACGAACAATGTTGGGTCTAACAAACCATGGTTTTTGTTGCACAAATGTATTGATGTAAATTTTAACTTATTTGTGCTCTTATTTGAACTTATTGAACAATTATATTCGTGTCATTGGCAATATATGTTTTGGATATTCTTTATATTGTTTTCGTGTCATTCTTCATAGCAACACATCCCTTGTATGTGGAAAAACACGAGATTCTATCAACCAACAATTACAGGCAAATTCTTTAACATTTTCTGCAAATCTATCTTTGTAGGGTTGTCTAGAAATCATCGTCCAATAAGTTAGTTCATTATTTGCATCTATTTGCAATTGAATTTTTTTATGTTTGTACAATGTTTTTCTTGACGTTCCCGTTGTTTTTTCCATGTGTCGTGTCAAACGATCTTTTATATTGCTAGATGAAACAATTGTTGTTTGTATCGCTCTATGTGCAACACTGACATCTTTTTTTCGAGAATTTCCAAAAGCTTTTAATACACTAGTTATATTGTCAAAGACATTATGTTTCACCTTTGTATATTTTGTCGACTTTTGAATACCCAATAATGATGTAGATTCTTTTAACTTTTTTGACTTTATTAGACAGAATAAAAGTTGATCTTGTATTGTTATTGATTCATCTTTGAAAAAAGTATTATACATATTCTCAGTTCGATATCTTATATAATGCTTAGCTTCTTTCTTCCCAAATTTGTCAGTATCAACATTTTCTAATATTTCATCATCAATGTTGATAGATTCTCCTACATATTTCAATTTAAAGTTTATATTAAAAATCAAAACTTGAACATAAATTCACTAAACTATATACAAGTGTTCATCTTGTATTATCTAAATTTATGTACACACTGTAGGTGATTAATCTTCTTCTTCAATTTTGGTTTCAACGTCTTCATCGACGTTATGAGACAAATCTATTTATGTTTTTTGAAAAACATCAAATCATAATTATAATCAATTATATTAAACAATATTTTAAATTTGAATTCTATACTTTTAATATAGACAATATGTGCATGCATATCTGGTTGGAATTATTCTTGTTGAAAATCTCTATTTACATTATCATCGTTTCTTTCTTCAATATTTGCGCGTTCTGGTTTATTTCTCCAATAATGTTTTTTCCTTTGATCATTATAATGAGTTTCATCTCGAGTGCGATCAAATTTTCTCTTTGGCAAACTTCTGTATCCCATGAGTATAGTTATCTGTAAAAGTTATGTTCAACAAAGGCTTCACCTTGAAAAAATGCTCAACATTTATCTTTCAACGTATAAATTGTTTTCCAATAAAAACTTGAACAAACATCAATTACCTTATTCAACAAAAACGAAAAAAATGATTTGAAACTTTGTTTATGTGGCTCTAGAAAACCATCAAACAAGCGATGAATTGTGTTAAATGTGTTCGACTGAAAGCGTATTTATACGATTTGGCTCGAAATGAAACGATACGACGTGTCTTTTCATTTTTTTCGGCCAACAAAATTCTCTCAACCATCTTTCGGCCGAAAAAAGGCCTTTTGACCGAAAAGCGTGGAAACCGTTTAATTTTGACAGATTTCGTTAAAATTTAGTTTTTCAGCCGAAAGATTCTTTCGGGCAAAAACTAGAAATTGAGACTGAATGCAAAAACCTGAGAATTCTCTCAAGCTTACCTGAACTTTGGAGGTTGCAGACTCCTACAAATACTAAAAATTTGGTTTCGAAAATGACACCAGCATTTGCAAAAATGAATCTACTTTCAATTCTTATAATTTGTTTTCATTTTCATTATTTTTATTTAATTTTATTTAATTTAAAAAAAAAAATCACTGCATAATATTTTCCGCTGACATTATGGTTCAGTGAAATGAAATATCTGTATCTCTAAAAATACACAGTGAAAAATTTAGAAAAAATTATATTCATAATCTTTAAACTATTCTTTTCAAAAGAGTATTCTTAGATTTTATTTTTAAGTAAAAATTAAGATAGATACAAGATGAGGGAAAACATGTGTTTAAAATCTGCAACGTTTTCAGCTTGGTCAACTTCAAAAAATTCTAGAAATTATAATATTCATCTGTTAGATTCAAAATTATAATCATATAAAATAGAGTCTATTTAGATTGTTGCAGTATATTTCGTTTGTTAAAAACAAAAGTTTTATAATAGATACATTGTTGGGGGGGAATAACTCATTATCATTTCTTTCATGTTTAAGGAACATATTGTTAAACAATTGTCAAATTGACATTATCAAATCTTAATAAAAAAAAATTGAAAAATAGTCATTGGAAAGCTAGCAAAATTTTTCACAAGTTTTGTTTTTACTGTAAAGTGAAATTATAAATAAAAAAAATACTTTTGTATGCCGAAAATTGAAGAACTTGTGAAAATACAATTTTTTTTCCATAAAACAAGTAAAATAGACACCCATCTGATTGTTCAGTGAAGTAGTAAGTTGGATGAGAAAGCAACAAGTTGTGGTCACTTTGTCAATTGTAGAGGCAACGTATATGGAAGCTACTCATGGATATAAGGAAGTCATCTGGCTTATGAAACTGTGTTTGTAAGTAATGTTATTTCAAAGAGTTATTATAGTTCAATGTTATACTAATGGTGCCACTTCCCTGACTAAGAACCGAATTTTTCTTGCAAATACAAAGCATATAGATATACAACAACATTTCAATAGCGACATGGTAGAAGAAGGAAAGGTGATACTAGAGAAGGTTGACACCTTGCAAAATATTGTAGACGCATTGACGTAACCCACTAGCATAGGTAAATTCAAGTGGAGTTCTAAGTCTATGGGCCTTATGGGTCCTAACTATTATCTTGTAGTTTGATGTATTTTCCCATGTACCTTTGCAAGGTATATGACAAGTGAGAGAATATTGTTTGGACATGTGTGTCGTACACCTTGTAGTGTTGTAGTGCAATAGAGAATAAATGGAGAGTTATAGTAAGAAATGAGCTCAAAGTAGTGGCAACAAATAATTGTTAAGTAATGGAAGGGAGTAGTGGCAGGGAATATGCAGAGCAATTAAAGTAGTGGCAAAGAATAAATGCAAAGCAATGGTAGGGAATAATTGTGGCAGGGAATATGCAAAGCAATTAAAGTAGTGGCAAAAAATAAATGCAAAGCAATGGTAGGGAATAATTGTGGTTTGGAATAAATAGAAATGGAAAATCATAAATGATTTATGGTTTTATTATGCCTATTTATTTGGTGTTAGGGATGGAGGAAAACTAGTGTAAATTTTATTTTAGTGTTATGTTACCAAAATTTTTCCAAAATTATGCTACTCGAGAACACTCTTGTTGATAGCACAAAGATTATGCATTGTAACCTTTTAGTTACTAAATAATACATTGATTATGTTTTTAATTTTTGCACATTCTTCTCTCACACACTCTTGTTGATAGCACAAAAATTATGCATTGTAACCTTTTAGTTACTAAATAATACATTGATTGTGTTTTTAATTTTTGCACATTCTTCTCTCAAGAATTAGTGTAAAAAGCTTATTCCTCACATATACTTCCTTTCAACATAATGAATCTTATAAGATAATCCAAAAAGACATTTTTATTGAAAATTAATTAATTCCTTCCATTTGAATTTGAATGAAATTTTAATAACCTCTATAATAGTTTGAGTCCATCTTAGAAAAATTATGTCCTTTATCAATTTGTATAAGTACTCATTACTAAAATTAATTATATTTAACAAAATTTTGGGCATGTGAAACTGGGAAAATAGAACCTTCATTTTTTTTAAAAGCGAAAACATCACTAATATTTCAAATATGAAGAACAAACTTATTTTAAAAGATGACTAAAAATTCTCTACCCTGATCTTCACTCATCTCCGACCGATTGGATATGCGTGAAGATCAGGGTGATTTCCATGTAGAAATCCACACCAATGGGGTAGAAGCCCATTTGAGAACCAGTTGATGATGACCGACGGATTCTACTCTATAAGATCCGCTGCCCCCGCTGCACAGCAGAGTATATTTTGCATACAGCATGTTGGCGTTGCTTATACTACCTTCCCCGTAACCACAATCGAGCGGAAGGCCAACAACGTTGGATTGTCTGTTAGCAGCCAGGCCATAACTCATAACTCTCCTAGACATGGCCGGCCCAAAGAATGTGCGTTCCACCATCGCTCTTGCTAGTCCATGCTCCGGCAGTCCAGCTTCAAGCGAGTCAAAAATGGCGCACAGCTCCTCCAGGCAACGACAGAAGCTCTCTAAGAAGTTGGCCCTGTCTCTCTCGGCGCCGTGTGGACCCGTTGCGAGCGTAACGGCCACTGGATTCAGGTGTCGTGCGCCGACGAGGAATTCCAATAACTGCGATTTATTTCGCAGATTGAACATGTGAGGCAACTGCCACATGCAGTTCACTACTAGAAGCTCTCCCTCCTGGGGCAGGACATCTTTCAGACCTGCCAAATCTATTTCCTGGAACGAAAATGGGATCCCCACAGAACTTGCGTACTCCGACAGCCTTCTTCCGGTGTCGCTGGAATAGAGCAGAGACTCACCCTCCTCGTTATCGGCCCATTTGATTGCTGTGATTCTCAAGTGACCAGTCACATAATAATTTCCATTGTTTCTCAGGGCCTCCATTAATGGCGGCCATTGCATGCCCTCCATTATATCGAAGTCGATAACATGGATTCCCACATTACTAGCACCGCCAGCGGCCGCTACTGCTTCCAGAATGCATTGGTTGGCAGTGAAGTGAGGTATTCGTATGTAAGGGTAAGCTACATGCAGCAGCTTCAGAGCTCCCAGAAAATTCCTTTCGGTGCTCTTACCATTCGGCTTCACATGGGCAAGGGAATTCACATTAGAATGAAGTAGAGCATCGAAAAGATAGTAAGCCACTCTCTCCATGGTGAACCCTGTGGGAGAAACGAGCCCTTGCAACCTGAAGAGTATGACCTCTGCGAGATCTTGTGCTTCCTGCGACATTGCCTCTGCGCATGCTACCAAGAGATGTAGGAGCCTCAATCCTTTGTATTCGATATCCTCCACAATGATTAAGTTGCTGCTGTTGCTCGTGACTTCGGCAGCACAGTTAGACACCAGTTGGTCTCTCCCAGTACTAGTTACATCTTCCTCAATATTGTCATTCTCATCTTGCAACTCCTCAATATTGTTATTCTCATCTTGCAACTCCTCATCTGATGACATTCTGTAAAACCTCAAACTCGTCTTCTCGATCCGAAGCCAGGAAAAAGAGAACAAAAAAGCTTGCCTGCCTGTAATTCTATGGTCATGAACAACTCAACGACAATATAATCGTTTGATTGATATAAGAGAGAATAGGAACGTTACTCACAACGTATAGAAGTACGGAAGGAGTTACTTTAAGGCTATCGCAGTGCAGTAGTAAATGTCGGAAGTACTGCAGATCAGAAGGTGTCAACTGCTCAGGATCGCCCATCTCGATCTTCGGTACCATCAAGATACTATGCTTTTTGCTGCAAGGACTTCCCTGCCATATGAAATGGAAGCCTTTTATTACTTCATTTCGGCCTTGCATAAACGTTATACTTTTATACTTTTGGTTTTTTTGGCAATCTAAATATAGACAACATCGTTATTTTTTTGTTGTTTAAATTACATTTTTGAATGCATAAATGGATTTAGCATGCTGAAAAGCTCATGAGGAATTTTTAATATACAAAAACTCACCAGGCATTCCCATTATACAAAGTTAGCTACTCAAATCCAACCATTCCTCACAAGGACAAAATCAAATTAAAAAAGTGACAAAAGGTAAAACGTCCACTCTCTTCATTTCTAACCTGAATGATGGGACAAATGAATATTGTTTTCAAATCGAACGACCTATAATTCACCTGCCATAGCATTGAATACTGCCTAACAAACTGGATATTACTTGCTCCCTACAACCAGGAAGTACATCTCAATTGGCTGTTCTCACTAGGCTGTTCTCCTGAAAGGTAATCTACCCTGGCACAGAGTAAAATGAACACTAAATCAATTTCAGAGAAATAAGGTTGTTGTAAGTTGGGATATAGGTTTGACCAGTGAAACAAGTTATGGACTTAAACATAATGGACCTTGCAGCAGTGCAATTTATGTTCTTGTTGCTGGAATGTATACGGTTTGATTTGAAGTTACTTCGGAATCATTAGTAACAGTATTAAACAGTAATTTTGCATTTAATTGTCTATAACAGCATAATTATTAACAACATTAAATGCACTACAATGCACTATTGTTGGACACAACATTAATTATTTTGCTCTGTGTTACATGTTATTATCAAAAATTGTTTAAATTGCATTTCTGAATGTATAAATGAATTCAGCATGTTAAAAAACTTATGAGACATTCTCATTATACAAAAATCTATGAGGCACTTCCATTATACAAAGTTAGCCACTCCCAACCATTCTTCACGGAGACAAAATCAAATCAAAAAAATAAAAAAAATACCAAAAATAAAATGTTTAAACTAATCTCTTCATTTCTAAGCTGAATGCTGAGGCAAGTAAATATTGTTTTCAAATCCTACCACCTATAATTCACTGCCATAACATTGAATACTGCCTAGCATTGAATGCAACCTAACAAACTTGATATTACTCACCAGGACAGCCAAGAAGTACATCTCAATGGACCGTTCTCCCAAAGGGTAATCGACCCCTGGCACAGAGTAAAATGAACACTAAATCAATTTCAGAGAAATAAGGTTGTTGTAAGTTGGGATATAGGTTTGACCAGTGAAACAAGTTTAGGACTTCAGCATTATCGACCTTGCAGCAGTGCAATTGATGTTCTTGTTGCTGGAATGTACACGGTTTGATTTGAAGTTACTTCGGAACCATTAAACAGTAAGTTTGCAACATTAAATGCACTACTGCCGAACACAATTTTTTTACAAGTACTTTCTGAAATATTAGGTAGCAATTCCCTGAATTTGCTTTAATCGTCATTTTACTCTCTGTTAGGTGTCGATTATCTGAAATTGCTTCGAATCTCGAAAGTATATTGCATCATATTGAACGTTAATTACTCTGACGCTGAATGGATAATGTTTGCTGCGTCAAAAATGAAAGTGATCGTCTTTAATTTTCTAATGTCAAGGGACGTCCTTGCAGTGCAGACATCGCCATCTGGATGGCCTCTAAGATTTTGACATTGTTGGTACAAAATTTCTCGAAGATGCCTCCAAATCCATCATATTCTGCATATAAGATTTTGATTTTGACATTGTCGGTACAAAATTTCTGGGAGATGCCTCCAAACCCAATGATACTCTCCATATATTGGAAGTCAAAGAACCATCAAAATTTCTGGGACTCTCTATATATTGTAACATTAAATATACTAATTTAGCCTTCAACTGTCTACATCTCATTATTAACACCATTAGATGCATTGCGATTATTAACAACATTAAATGTATTAATACCATTAAATACAGTGTCACTATTAACAACATTAAATGCACTTCCAGAGACATAATGTTTGCCTCTTAAACTTAAGGGCACGTCGTCTTTGCAGCGCATAGAATGGCCATCTTGATGGCATCTAAGATTTTGACATTATTGGTACAAAATTTCTCGAAGATGCCTCAGAATCCGATTACATTCTTTACATAAGATTTTGACATTGTCGGGACAAAATTTTTGGGAGATGCCTCCAAATCCAATGACATTCTTTATATATTGCAAGTGAAAGAACAACGACCATATGAGTTTACGTCACTGTCTTAACGTGCTGTTTGAACTTGAACGGAAGATTAATTTTTAAGCCAGATATGAAGGAGATTAAAAACTCCTCAGGATCACACTGCAACACTAAACACTTCTACAAATGAGAGCTAGAAAGAATGATCTAAACTAGTGATTTATTTATACAATGAAATAGGTACATTGCTAGCTGTCACAACTGGGCACATAAGAGTTCCTACGGGAGTTGACAGCTTACAAAGTTAATCTGCTTTGGAGCTTTAGCACCTCCCATAAGCGAAACATGGGGAGAAAAACAAAAAAAACAAAGATGGGTCCTGGAGGTATCCATGTACAAACTTTTATTAACTTAGCAAAGGTCATATAAAAAAACTCCTCTTCAAAATAGAGAAAAATGTCAGTGTCCAACAAAGATGCATTGAAAAGCAAGAGCATGAGGCTTGCAAAGATTGAAAGCTCCAATCAGGATGTATGACCAAGCTATGAAGAAGAGGGCTAAGTAACCTAAAAGAACATGGTTGAATTATGAAGTTGAAGAGGATTGGTTGCAGAGGAGGATGGCAAACACTAACAACCTCACATAAATGCTTCAAAAAATAGGTGTTGGTGAAGAACCAGAACAAACACCATCAATCATCAAAAGAGGAACACCATCAATCATCAAAGGAGGAATGAGGGTTGTGGATGTTGAAAACTCCTAACAAGAAGTATGGCCAAAACTCTAAAGAGGGCCAAGTAACCCCAAGCTAGCAACGCCATCAAAGATCCATGTAGAAATCTAAATTTCATACTTCATCCTCTAAAATGAATCCCGACTCAAAAGGATTGATGAGGTACTCATTTACAACCGAGAAAACATACCTGAGTGTCTCTATGGACACCAATCCATCTCATCGGAGTGCATGGGTCACTAGCCGTTGCAACTGCCGAGTCAATATAGGAATTAGTGTTGTGTACAAGGCTCACTTTGAAGACACTTGATCTCGATAGAACATGGTGAGTAAACAATCACCCGAGGAAGCATTGCATACCCCCCACTCTCCCCCCACAATGTTGAATTGAGTGGAAAAGGTGATGGTAATGGATGTCACAACTGAGGAATAAAGTATGGAGTACGAGCTAAAGGCGGAAAATATGCAAAACACCCTAAGCAAGAAACACTCCAAAGTGGCAAGCTCCAAGAGATTGCAAAACAAGGCAATACATGGAGACAAATGCTTGGTTACACTCCTAAAACTATCTCCACAAGTCGCACAGAATCCACTACTCAAATGTGCAAAATGAGAGGTACCATAAGTAACCATCATGGACAACAATCCTTGATATGTATCGTGGATGAAACACATATGTAGGATGTCCTCAAATAGTTCATCAAATGTTGCCATGACCAACCATCAAGCCAACCACAAACAATCCTCGAAGTTGGTACCTTACCAAGATGTTGACGTATACGCCTCTTCATCAAAGAGTTGAAATAAGAGGAACTGACAAAAGGTCGTGGATACCAGGAAGACAATGTTGTCTCTAATCATGATGTTGAGAATGTCGATATGTGGAGGATGTAGACTCTGAAGCTAATGTTGAAGAGTTTGTTGCTGCCAAAAGCTTTGATGCTAGAGCTAAAAAGAGTTGGTGTCGAATCTGGCTATGAAAATTTCAAGATGGATCAATAAGAGTTGTAGGTGGTGGTTGTTGTGACTCAACAATGGAAGAGTCATCCGAAGTGATGGACTCTTGTGCTGGAACAAAGTGAGTTTGAACGGAAAAAAAATATCGTCACAACTTGCTAATGGCAATGAAGTCCCATCAAAACCAAGTTTGGCTTTTGTGGTCTCATCACATGCTAAATGGGATGTACAATCCCATGTTCATTCTTACCAAGGCCGCCACCAGTGTAGCGTATTTGATGCATCAATTTTAACCCAATACTAGAATTTTGCGACTCAAAAGTTGGTGAAGAAGGCGGAGGAGTGATTGGCAATGCAAAAGCACCATTAGAATCAAGAGAAGAGTGAGTTTCTCCTCCATCTTATTAAAGCGAGCAGTCCAAGTATCAACTTGAGCTTGAAGCTTCTCCATTAGCATGAGCCCAAAATCCTTGAAAATATAGGTACTCATGTTTTGAAGACAAATATTGGATTTCTTTTGTTTGCCTCGAAACTTGTGAACTTCTTTGACAAGTTTTAGATAAAGTTAGAGATAACTATATCTTTGTCCTCCATTACAATGATTCTCCTCCCTAATGAATGATACCAAGATTTGAATGGTAAGTTTGTGGTGGATGCTTAGATATCACCCTAAAAGTTAATGCACGACTGCAATTTTGCTCACAATCAGTTATGGAACAGAACGCCTTAAAAAACACTTCATTTTTTCTAAAGCAATGAATAACAAAACCCGTTTAAAGAAACAGAACCTGCCACAATGTTTAAGGTCGATACTCCATGCGGAATGGTCTTCCAAACGTCACTATGGTCAAAACAATCAACCACAAACCTATTCTCTCCAACAAATAAAGAGCCACAACAGAGGTAGCTGGCACAATGAAGATGGTGGAGTCATGCAATAAGAGAAGGACGACTGACTTGGTTTCAAGGGAGACCAAAAAAAGTTTGAAATCGTGGTTCGGTTTAAAAAAGAGGAGATGGGCCACCAGATATGGAAAAATCACCATCAGTTCTGCCCCACCGATTGATCCTTCAGAGTCTAGAAGAAAACACGGTCGGTCTTTCCTGCTGCCAATCGATTTTATGGACTCGACGCCTGTCGCATCTGAGAAAAACACAATGGTGGCCTACTTAGATATTGGAAACGGTTCGTAGAATCCTCATTTACTTTCAATTTCACATGGTCATGGTCACCGCCTTGACAATCCTGGGATAGATAACTAACACTTCATGTGGCTCTTGTCAAAGCCCAAGCGTCTGCGCCGAAATTCAACAGCAAAGATATACCTTCATGCGATCCAACAACAGATCACACCTCTATATGAGTAGATCCCTTCTCCTGGCCACTTCAATTCTATTTGCGGAGTGTCCACCTTGCACTCGATACATGGAGGCAATCCTTCCAGTGCCAGCTATGGCAGTTTTTTTTTTCTGCCATCAAATTATTTGCTACTCCATCTACAAATCTATTAGAAGAACAGATAAACAATTGAAACCCTAATCCAACAAGGATTTCACCCTAGCGCTTATGCAAAGAAAATAAAGAGAAAAGAATTGGCTGTAAAATCATGGCCAACCTGTTGGATAATAATGGTGAAATGTTATATTTAGGAAATTTTTATAACAAATTTATATTGCAAGCAAGATTTGTGTTTGAGTGGTTTTCAGATTCATAAATTCAGGAGGTTGTTAGAGGCTATCCTAGTCTATAAATCTAAATGCCGAAGATAATATAGAATGGAAAGCAACAATGGATACATCTGATGAAGTTCATGACATTCTGATGCTTTGGAGTCCTAAAGAAATTAGATTTTACTATGAGTTATTGTTGCAGCAAATTGATGATCAAAAACTCAATGGTGAAGAGCAAACAACAAAGAATGATATGTGGCAGCAATTCACATACAAACAATTTTTCAAAGAAAAAGTTGAAAAGAACAAGCATAGTAGAATTTTCAGCAAAAGAGAAAAAACTTAAATTAAAAATACATAAAAGATTCAAAATCTGGAAAATGAAGAAGAGAAAAACTCACTCATACATGGAGTTTGAAACAAATTTTAAAGTTTTATTTAAATTGTCTTTCATTACCTGAAATCTCACATGGCTTACATTTTACATTTCAGTACCTAAATTCTCACACGGCAAGGAGTAAATTATTTTATGAAATAATTAAGTACGTAGGACTGATGCATCAATGATATCGATATACATATTCTTGTCTTAGATCTCTTTCACATTCAATCACAGGGACTTGACGATGACCTCCTTTGCTCGGAATTTAGAAGATGTTGTGAAGATTGGGAGTGTTCTCGGCTTACCAATCATGGAATCCCATTCCCACTTATAAGGAGAGTACCCACTTATAGGGAGACTAGATATCCTCTCTAGGGACGTGTTTAAGCTCCATAGAGAGACCAAGGAGAAAAAGGTATCCAAACTTATCATCTACACTTATTAGCACTCGGATAGGGCTTGAATTTGAAGCCATACATGAGTTCAACGATCTCATGTGGCTTCACGGAGCCAAAACTTAAGATATGTCATTTGCTTTGGATTGAATCCATACACGTATTCAACGATTTCATGTGATCTCACGTAAACCAAAACTTTTGGTACGACGTTTACTTTGGATTTTGGATTTAGTTTTTAAGATTTTAGGTCTTTTTTCAGCTTTGGATTTTAGATTTAGTTTTTAAGGTTTTAGGGCTTTTGTCTTTTTAATAGGTTTTAGATTTAGTTTTTAAGGTTTTAGAGTTTTTGTCTTTTTAATAGGTTTTAGGGTTTTTGTTGTAAAACTAGTTGGACATCGCTAATCAATTACTATATATATTTTTAATCATGACAAGCTTTAAGAGGATGAAAGAGCTCTCTCGGAGTGAGCAATTACTATGCTAAAAAAATCGTCTAAATACTTTTAGATTTGGGGTTTAGTTTTTAAGGTTTTAGTGTTTTTGTTTTTTAATAAGTTTTAGGGTTATTGCTTTTAAAACAATTACTATATATATTTTAATCATGACTTCATGCTAGAGTATTTTGAGAGGATGAAGGAGATATATTTTAATCATGGTAATCAATTCATGCTAGAGTATTGGATGAAGGCTTTGTCTCGCACAATCCACAAGATTATCATTATGGTCAGTTTGGGAGTGAGCAATTATTATGCTTCGCATGAATCCTTTGGATTTAGGGTTTGAAGCCATACACCAGTTCAACGATCTCATGTGGCCGCATGAATCCTTTGGATTTAGTGTTTGAAGCTATACACTAGTTCAACGATCTCATGTGGCCCAGGGAAAACAAAACTTCCCATTAGTGTCCTTATCAAATATTCTTATTGGGTTAATAGATTATTGTCGAATCTGTTAGCGTCACAAGTCACTCCTGGATTACAGCAGGAGCAGAGCCCGACGCCCATCAGTTTTATGTCACGATTTGTTTGTAGAGGGTGATCAATTGGAAGAAAACTCAAAACGATATCATTCTAATTCCAAAATTAGGCTAGACATGCACAGGTAGGTGAGGTCTAAGTCAAACTTCAGACAGTGAGTTGTAGTAAGGGTGAGTAGGGGGAAGACTTCTATGAGGAAAAGATGAGGGTTGCTATAGGCATCGAGCTTCTAACAGTCTGTGGAAGAAAAACTTGAATGTAGGAACTTCTTACGCTCAAATGGAGGCAATACTGGAGAATGTAACGGTGCTAAAATGAACCTTTTACCTTAATAAAGTCACATACATTCACATGAGTCAGTCAATAGTGAACTCTCTCAGTAAGAGATGAAACTAGATGGAATAAGAAAAATTGTCTATCATAAAACAAGAAATCTCACATACAGATACATAACCAGAGAACTAGAGTGTATTAAAACTTATAATCGGGAGCTTTGCTCTACCACTGATGGATTACAAAAAATGGCGAAAACACCTTCATATACTCCAACAAAACCCCAGCAACGAAAACAAGAAACAACAATAAAAGAATTACATTTGCATGGCTTCTGACAGTCTGGACATGCAGACTCTGGATGATCGTGCGCTTCTGGCAGACGCAATCGGACCCCTGACTGTCGTGCAGGTGAATCGACATGCTTTTAGTCCTCTGTCAGACTTTCCATTTATAGCGGAGACAATGTTTAACCACCTCCAACAACTGCAATAACTGCTATCTAGGGATCAAGAACAATCTTAGTCAACTCAGCCTCCTGGGACGTGGAGGTCTCCTCCTGGTGCCACCTGGATCAGCTGAACGGTTGGAATGCTACGCGGGAACCCCTGTGGCGGATGTGGACGAGGGTGCGACGAGGGGGTGAAGGTGTGAACACTGCGGAGGCGGTGGCGGGAACTGTGACATCGGATGAGGGATGCCACGCGGTCTGAAAAGGACACAGGTGGAGGTGACGTGGAGCGCAGGGGTATGTGTGAATGGTGGAAGGTGCTGAGGTGGAGATGACGGGGGGGGAGAGACACCTGGAGGGAGGCGAGAGGACGATGCGCCGAGGAGGGACCATGTGGGTGGACGTGGCAGGATACGAGAGGGCGTTGAACTGAGGAGGGAACAACGTGGAAGCGATATGACAGGAAGGGGGGCAACACTCGTGGCTCAGATATTGCGCCGCATGTCCTCAGATGAACGGTCCCAATCCCTTTGGGATTTCTGGCACCGGGAGTTCGCGATGCACTTCCTCCTCGAAATATCGATTAACCAAACCACGAAAGCACGAATGTGTGTCGCGTGTCCTTTAGAGGAACGATTGAGATGGCCTTTGACGTTAGAAGAGGGCTACCTCCATTACCAGGCTCGCTTGATGTGACCGGGCGCTAGGACCATGGGCTTAGCTTCAAAGGCACTTATCAGTATTTCACATTTCAGCGATTTCTGTCGCAGTGGATGGGAGGTCCCTTGTCTCTCGAAATGTCAATTCCCGAAACGTCGTGTAGTGTCCCCAAGGCCGAGCCCCGTTACAGATCATGCTAGATGCAAAGAATTGTAAATATGTCCCATAGGCTGGTGAGCCAGGTTTTGTATAAGCTGTAGG
>ML816437.1:168134-179630 GCA_009831015.1 Picea engelmannii
TGGTTGAGATGCCTCGACCCAGGGGTATCTAAGCCGTCAAAATCACTCGGGGATCACACCCGATCTAGACCGCACCAGCCCTTAACATGGTTGGATTTGAGGTGTCCCCAGAAGTTTCGAACCGATGACTTCACTTACGAAGTGCCTTAACAACACACTCCCTCATAGACTGCTCTACACCATGAGGACTCAGATTGTCATAGTTATGTTAAGTTAATAAGAGATATATTATTTTACAAGGGATTATTAAAAACTTTTCATTTAAAAGGAAATATAAAGAGACCTATCACAAAGAATGTGATCCACAACACACACAATTAAGCAATATTCATATCATAGTGAGAGGATGTTTGTATCAATGAGAGGATGTTGGTATTAGTGTTTAGATGCAAACATTGATACAAAACTCAATAATCAAGACTTCAATTGTGATAGTTACAACAATTTTAGCAATGAAGATTTCAAATATGATCAAACATTAAATAAAACTCAGACTCAACATTTTATGTAGAAATTACAAGGGGCCCCGTTGGATTGAAATTTTTAACAATCTTTCTTATAAAAAATTGAGCAATTTCAATCTAAGATTTTAATAATAATAGCCAATCATTAACTACAACTAACAATCAACATTTTATGCAAACATTATTAGAGACCACACAAGCTCAACATTTTTAACAATCTTACCTATAATGTTTTGTGCAATCATTTCCTAAGATGAGTGGGTACCCATTAGGTTTTTCTTTAGTTTGCAGATTTTAGTAGTTTCATGTCCCCGTTCACTAAGACCCGCTACTTTTGCGGGATAACAGTCAAGTCAGCAACCCCAACTCAACCCTTGACATTGGCCCTTACTCTCTAATAGAATGTTTGGCTAACACTTCTCAACATCTTTCTCTTAAAGGCTTGGTCTTAGAAGGGATGGTCGATTAAGATCCTATCCTTGGAAGTATTTTTTTTTTTGGGTTTACTTCATCCAGTTTCTATCAACCTCTGTGTAGTACCTTGGGTTTCTCATTGATTAGGAACATATCCTTGTCGATCCAACCAAATTAAAATTTAACAATTGTCATTACAAAAAGTTTAATAACAAGATAGTTGGGTCTAGATTGAGTGGTTAAAAGGAGAAGTTTTTATCCTCCCCACCCATATTTGAATCCCGTTTGTGACATATTTACCCCTTATGGGTCCACTGGGACTAGCAAGGTACTAGCAGACTCACAAACTCTTAAGTGCTTGAGGGTGAGATATTTCAAAACATTTTTCTATTGATTGGGTCTTGCTTAGGTGGTTAATAGGAGAAGTTATTATCCTCCCCGCTTATGTTCAAATCCTAGTTGTGACATATTCACCACTTGTGGGTTGATTGAGGCTGACAACGTATCAACAATCTCACTCTTGCTCCAGTGCTTGATGGTGAGACAAGATGTTTCCAAACATTTTGTGAATATGATATAGCTTAGGCGATTAAGAGGCCGAGGAGTCGTTATCCTCCTCACCTAAGAACAATTTATACTTGCAACATGTTTTCTCCTTATGGAATGATTAGGGATAACAAGGTACCGACAATCGCAATCTCACTTAAGTGCTTGAGGGTGAGATAAGATATTTCCAAACATTTCTTAGCCCTGAGGGTTAACTCAAGCAGTCATGATCCAAACATGAGATATTTCCATCGAAGTTGGGGAGGTCATGGGTTTGACTCCCTTGATCCTCTTAAGGCGAGGTGCTTAGAAYATAGGTGCCAATGGTTTACCCCAGTTACCATAAATCAATAGTGGAAAGGTCTTTGGGGTTTTCCATGCTTAGTTATAAGGGAAAAAAMCAATTTTAACAACGAAGAATTCAAACTCAATATTCTATGTAGACATTAGGATGGGCCATGCGGACTTGAGATTTTCCATAATATTCCTTATGAAATTTGAGAAATGCCAAACCAAAATTTGAACAGTCATCATTACAAAAAYTTCAATAATAAAGAATTCATTTTTGATAAATAATCAACACTCTTCCTTACATTTGAGAAGCCATCACTAGTACAAAATGAGAGATAAGTGACCAAAACAATGACCAAAATTTGCATATAAATGACCACTTTTGATTTGGCGATCACTGGTGGCTAATTTCCAGTCTCTTATCACGTGAAAAAAATTGTGGTCATATTTAGTTTGGTCATTTATAGCTTGTCTTGTGGTCATTAAATTGGTCATATATTTGGTCATTAATTGTCACACACAAACTATAAATGACCAAACTAAATATGACCGCATTTTTTGTTGCGTGATAAGAGACTGGAAATTAGCCACCAAAACTGCCATTTCGTCATTTATATGCGAATTTTGGTCATTGCTTTGGTCACTTATCTCTCACTGGTTGTTCGAAGCATAAACAAGGACCAACCTACTGAGCAATTTCAAATTGTTATACAATATTTCATTCTTCTACTCAAGTTTCAAACTCATTTCTTGAATTTTCTAATTTTGTCTTTGAATCCTATTGCAATTTGCAGCATATTGGTGGAAGATGTTTGGCAACGATTGCTCTACATTAAAAAAGTTTGCAGTTCAAATCTCGAGCCAGACACGTAAGGATTTTTTGGGTGTGAGTGCAACTTGAGAGTGTTTGAGCGCATCCACACAAAGAAAATAAACCATTTGGAACACTAGTTGGATGGACTTGGAGCCACTTACAACACAAGATATTCTGAGAACTAGTGTTGCATGTGGAGAATTCAATTGAGACACTCATGATACCAATGTAAAGGGAAATGAGGATACTAATCGAGGGGATAATATTCTCAATATTTAATAATTTGTTTGTAGTTATAGTATGTAGCATGATCTGTATGGGGCCCTAAAAGCCATTTATAGCTTTGATGTTTATTGCATTGAGAGAAATGAGGTGCAGTTTACAACCCAGTATTGAAGAGATTGTAATAACCATTTCATGTCCATAACACTGACATCAACATATGTCCACCCAATATAAAATATTATACAAAAGTAAAAATATTAATGTGGGCTAAACAATACTCATTCACAAATTTGTCTATACATAAGAAAAGTACTATAAAAACTAAAACATATTAACAATTGGAAGAAGAGGAATCTGAGGCAATTTTTTTTGGCACCATTCCTAATTTTTTTATTAACAACCCAATCAATTGTCAGCTGCATGATACAAGAGATTAATACATATATAGAGTGAGAGAGAGCACCCGAGTAGATCCATCTAAACTAGGGATATTTTAAGCACTAAGAAATTTGAATCTCAATTGTATTTGGTGTATCCCTCACAGTGTTTAATAAATCCAGAGTTAAGATGGATCTACACTAGTATATTTTCATTAAAAACTCCAATTATATGTATTGCAGATCCTATGTCTTGATGACATTTTTCTATATTCAACCTTACATGCTATATACATGAACATAGATTTAACATTAATTTTCACTCTAATGATTTGGATTTACATTGATGTACATGATATATATTTTAATTCAAATTTAAATATTTTGTGTATTTTTAGTGACCACTTTTGCAATCTGGTTTTCCAGTCTAGTTCATGACTTTAAATTGAAAAAAATGCAGTTAATGCTAGTCACAGATGTGCTAGAACACAAGTCGGGGTGGGGGAATCTACTATTGGGAAAAAAAATCAAATAAGTTGGCAGGGGTTGCAAGCAAAATCTTTTCCACCCAGGTTGCATGGTTTGGAGAGACAATAATAGAGTTAGTTATAAGGTGTGTCTGCATATGACATTCATAACTCATTATCATAGAATGCAAGGTAATGCTAGAAAATGTACTCATCACCATGTTCATATGTATTACATGGTGGTGGTGATCATAAAAAATGTTAGCAAACCTCTTATAAGGAAACATTATCTAGAGTAATTTAACAACAAAAAAACACTACTACTATTTGTCTATGTGTATGGTGTTCACCAGTCAAAATGATCAATTCTTTGTGTGGAATAGGCTGAAATCCATGTGACTCTACAACACGCTAAAATAGTAAACTCGAGGTCTAAGATCATACTTTAGAGGATGAGGATGATTTGGGAGCGACTGTGTACTCGATCCATGAGGATGATTTGGGAGCTCCCACGAACGTTGTTACTTAACATTATGATGATATGGGAAGTGCATGAAACAAGTTCAATGAATAAAGGTTGAGCATAATGAATGTGCATTTGGAAGGGTCGGTGGTTTTCATTCACCTGGAGAGTTGGTGGTGCAGGGGGATCACCAATCTGGTGGCTAGTGTTCTCTGCAACACATGGATTACAACAACCAATGTTTCACACAAGGCCACAGACATGAGTAAAAACTAAGAGGCAGACCACCCAAGGGTAGGGGACGAAAATAAAATAGGATAAGGACCCTCTAATAGGAAGAAGAAAAGGGAGGCAACATCCATTACAACTTCCTACCAGAATCGATATTCAGATGCAGTGAGAGGAGAGATTGAATTCATGGAGGATAGGGCCAAGATGAAAAGGGAATAATTGCAAATGCAGAGGTAGATGCGGATATTGGGAAACGTATTCCAGACATTGGCTTCTCCAAGAGTCGAGAATCTAATTATATCTTGTATTTTCATATGAAGGAAATAATTGCATGAGGAATTGAAAGAAGAGGGCTTGAGGAGAATGTTATTCTTAAAAGGTTGGTCCAACTAGATTCCAAGTATGATGCCCCAATTAATGTTATCCGGGGCTTTGAAATGGGAAATGATGAAGTAATGGGGCAAGTAGTAGCAGCAGGATTAGAGGCAGCAGAAGAAACAACAACAAAAGAGATTGAAGCTACAAAGGAAAAGGAAGAAGACTAGGATGGGGAGGGAATAAGAACTCCAACAACTCCAATGGATGTGGATTCAGACCTCGTGAACTGATTCCCAGATCCATTGTGTTCTGGGCACATATTTTCCTATGTTTTTAATAAATACTTTAATCATGGCTCCTATGGGCATTTGCTTAGATTAATATTTCAAGATCTCAAACTTTGGTTAATGCATATCCTAATACATTTAGATAGAGAATTCGGTCTGCTGACAAAATGGTAAATAAAAAACATGTTCATATTTTTTGAAAATTGGGTGGCATGCTCTCTTCTAAACAACCCGACACCCCATCAGTTTGTACTTTCTATGTGTATATGACTAGATAATTAGCTAATAAAAAAATTAAAAAACAAATCACTAATAAAGAAGTATTAAGAATCAAAAGATAATTCTGATATACTAAGTTCAGTCATTGTCAATGAATTACCTTCTGTTGAGAATGCCAACATACATGAGGATGAACAGACTCCCAATCCCTAATATCCGAATGGAAAAAACTATTTTCTTTGTTATCTTTATTTTATCATCGTCTCCTAGGTCTTCTTCATTTTTCCATATGAAAACCCTTCCATCATAACTTGCGCTGCAAAGCAATAGCAAAGGAATCAAAATGACTCACACAAATTCAACATTCAACTGGCAAGTAATAAAATTTCTAGATCTAATACCTTGCAGGAGATTCACATCAATGGAAAACAAAATCAAACAATAATTTCACATAAAACTAAATCTAGAATTTGGTTGCAAAAAGATCTCGAATTCTGGAGCCGGGGTTGTTGATGGATTCATTGATCATATTTGTCATTTGCCATTTGTCTGCTGATTTTAATCCTAGAAAGGTTGGGCATGATATGAATGTCTAAGATTAGGGTCATCTGTCCTATTTTTATCCTATAACTGCTGATGTTCTTCCTCAATAATCTCAAGTATAATTTGAATGCTCAATCGTTGCCTTAATTTGGAATGAATCTTTGTAAATGTGGATCTAGAGATTAATTTGCTAATTTTGTGACTTAATAAGATCTGCCATTTCCATAGCTTATGGAGAACATTGGATGGCAGTGCTAAAACAACAACACTTGAATTAGTGTATATCAGTCTTACTACCTTGGTCGCATGCGTTGCATCAGGTAGCCTAAGATACCTACACTTTGTTTCCATTGTATCTGGTGGCACCCTCGTTCCCTCAAAGGCTCTATTATTCTCGAGCATATGAATCAAGCGAAGTCCCTCTGCATTGGCTAAGATATTTATGCCATTGTTATTTGTTGTGACTTCCAACAGGGAATCATCTTTACTGAAACGAAGGAGAGGACTGGACTGGAGCATTGAACTACCCTCAACATCAATTGTTGTCAGGATATTGGTGTTATTCATGTCCCAAAACTTGATTTCAAATTCAGCACTAGTGTCCAAGAACCTATTCCTGGTTGTATCAAATTGCAGAACACCTAAAGAACACTTCCTAAAACCAGAACATGTCTGCTTGATTGTTCCCTCACTTCAAAATATTTGGATAGGAATCTTTGCATAAAGATCGAAACCCTCCTAGTGGTGTTTGGTGCAAGGTGTTGTCGATGCTTTTTCTTTGATACCTTGGCACTTGATTTGAGATCTACAAGATTCATGTTGGTTGTGGAGCCTAATTATCTTCATGTTTCATAGGTCTTTGTTTTCAGCCGTTTTTATACCCCATGAAGACTGTACACCCCTCCATGTGGGGGGGTTGAAGACTCAATGTGAAGTGAAAATTTCTCCAGAGTATCTTTGCTCTCAAAAGTTGAATTCTCTCCCCTTCCATGGTTTGGATATGACCCAATTTATAGTCTTCAAATGGAACTGAAGGGCATAGTCGAAACGTTTCTAGTATACGGAAGGTCAAGGATCATGGGTCTTGTGACGTGACATGGAAAATCGACACATTTTTTTTAATTTTGAGCACCAAAATTGATGTACGTGGGCTGTAGTGGTGCAACCTTCTTATACACATGTTGTCTAACTTGTAGGGCGCGTATGTGTGGAAAAATATGATTTTTTGGCTCTGGGAAGTGCAAAAGGGGACTTCAAGTCTGCATAGGGAATTGGAAAGGCCCTCTGAGCAATTTGCATGGGGTGAGGAAAATATTGCTATAATAGATTCCCCCTAATGTGTGAGGTCAGAAGAGTATCTGCGATGGCTGAAATACATTATAATTCCCATAAGTGGAGAAATGGAGACTAAGCTGGAAGAACTAGTTTCTCATGAGAATATTAAAATCAATAATGACTTTGTACACATGGCTGCCAATTTGAATTACACTGCAGATCCATGTGGAAATATACCAAACAACTGGTCATGGCCATGAATAGGAAATACAAAGTAGACACATGACATAGGTTGTCATAGTCATGAACAAGGCCCGATGAAACTAGTCTCGAAATCAATCTGAAGATATCTATATACAATGGAGTACAATTTGATCTCTCATGATCATTGAACTCATATAAGTACTGGCCCAATGAATGACAACAACAAATTAGGAAAGTTGCTACTGTACACTGATGCTCCATGTATTCTACACGATTCACCAAAGGTGCAAGTCGACATCATGTGAATAGAGGAGTTGAGGTCGAACACAATGAGACTTTGTTTGATTACTGGTCATTAATGTATACCGTTAGCAAATGCGAGACAACCTACCGATAATCAAAGTAGGTATCAAGGAACCAAGTACATTCTTACAAGTGTGAATAAAGGTGTTGAGGTCGAACACTTGAAGAATCCATCGATTAGGAGACATTGATGTATTCCCAACTGTCGAAGGTGGGATAACTTGCCACTGATTGTTGCAAGCCTCTAGGTACTCATAGGACTCTAGGCCCCGTTTCCAGAATAGATGAGTTGAAGTCAATGGAAGGAGACCCGCTAAAAGGAGAGCATTAAGGAATCTCTCACAAGTCAGCATGAGGTACAATGCAATGTCTTGATGATTTGGAGGAACTCAGATGAAGAGGATGTTCACAAACCAACGAACATGTGTGTCTTTCGCATGCACCAGATGCAAGTATTGCACAAAAATACCCTCTGAATAACATCCAATAAGAAAGATTGCCGACAAAGGAGAGGAAACCACCAATAAGGCTAATGGAATCCAAGACAATACACAGATCCCAATGTGTGAATAGATTTATTTCCATCGAACACAAGGGAAACCCCCCAATCAACAACCAATGAGGAGATGTCGATTGTTGGGTTCAAGGTTACCTACACATAATGAAAGTAGAACCGGGGTGCATGGTAGGACTATAACTTCATGTAACTCTGAGACACACTGAGGGTATGGTCGACATGCAAAGTCAATATTTCTGAGAAATGGTTGACATAGGCTTATAAACATCCTTTGAAAAAGAGCATGAGACATATGGAGGACTCTGGTAGCATAGAATTGATAATGAAACTTCGTGATGCAAGAGACATCAATCAAACTCTCCATAGGGACTGGAAGAATAATCAGTCGGAGGAGTAAAATCTAAGTAATGAGCTCATCTTCATAAGGTCATGTTAAACCCAAACTTTGGATGACAAGTGGACTCAAAAGTTTGTGCTCTATTCAAAGGCAACACGACTGCTTCCAATATGAGATAATATTATTTTCTCGCCCGTCTTTTTTTGTTTTTTCATAGGGAAATGAATGTTATGATACAATGGAGGAAACAAGTGTCGCGAGTAAGAAACTAGTTCCAATAATGGAACATACCTATGCTCAATGCAAGGAGGTGCATGCAGGGCATGGACACTCGAGGGAATGTTTCCTCTTAGGGTAGAGGGTCTCAAGCTACAAAGGATAAAAACAAGGCTCTGTTTGGCTAGTGATGCAAATTGCTGGGGTAATGGGCTTGTAATGAGAAAGTGAGAAACGCCAATAGGCTCAATACTGCAAGTAGGAGGATGAAATGCAATTACAAATTAACTCCAAAGAATGTCCTTTTTCGTAGATTTACCTGCTAGGCCCGAAAAAGTATAAAAATATACCCAGGAGAACTCTTCTAGCCAATCATGACTAGAGTATTCCTTTTTAGAAATTAATCTACTTGGTTTGAAAAAGGGTTAAACTTACACCAAATAAACGTCCTTTCAAATCCATTTAACGAGTGTTAAAGAGACAAGTTCACTTGGAAATCTTTTCACCTTTTTAGAGAGTCGGAAAAGAGCTTAACTAAGACTCGGGGGGGAGTCCCATAGGTACATATCATAATGCTTGTGAGTAAGAATATGGGGTTCAAACGCAAATTCATATTGGAACTATAAGGGATTCTTGGTCCTATGAAATAACTTCTGCATGGGAACCGAATGGCACAATGGTTCTAACTAGGGCACCGATGTTTGGTAAGCATCTACCACTTAATAACAACACTTCTAGTAGCAGTAAGAAGGTTATGTGTCGCTAATAAATGGGATTGTGCCTAAGGCATATGGATCACATCCATAGAATAATGCAAATATGCAAGATGGAGTGACAACCTATCCTATATGCTGGTAAAATAAAATAATTGCCGAAGTCACGAACGAGCGATATGATGCTAGAAACCACAAAAATCCTTGGACAAAACCACCAAAACCAACTCCTTCCACTACAGTATTAGTCCATTAGGTCGAACAGTTAGCATAAACTATATAAAGTGGATAAATTTTTTCTACTAATAGTAAAAACAACCAATTTTACCATACCATTTGAGTTTTTTACCCACATAGTGCATTTTGGACCAATTTTCCCATGATATTCAAGTGTCGATTGCGGGAGCTACGATAAATAGAATTGACAACCGTTTGGACCAAGTAAGTTCTCTTTCCATCCTCTTCATTTATTGTGGTTTAAATTTTAAATTTAGCCCTCATTTTTTGAGTATTTGAGGGAGTACCATATAAATTAGGGTGTACGCGAGCTATAGTTTATCGGGTCGCATGTTTGGAGACATGTACGTGGGAAAGAAAATCCTTCCCATGTATATGTAGCCCTACACGCGACTGTTAACACAACATCTCGCGTACAACTCCACAAACAAGTTTTTAAATGCATTTAACTCAAAAAATGGTTCTCCTTTGGCAGGATGTTGCTTGAATGGAGATAGAGAGAGAGAGCATGAGGAAGTAGATGCAGTAGTGGAAAGAGATGCAGGGGCCCAAATACCTCTAAAAATATGTGGAATTTACAAGTTTGGGCTCTCAAAGGAATGAGGGCTCAAGTGAGGTTACTCCAAATGTTGGTAAACTTCTGGGATCTGGATACAGAGGCCTTCAATATCGATAGGCAACCATTGAGGATTAAAGTAGATTTTGTCTATTTTATCACAGGATTGTCTCGTCAGGGTGAGGTCACTAACTACTAACCCTAAGTTGTTGACGTCACACCTACATATTTCATCTTTGTACAACAACGTCTTGTTTTAAGAGCAATTGAATGGTGATTTAGGCATTAATTGATGGTGTGTTGATTTGTTATATTGAATGCCATGTCATTTCAGTATCTATTGAGGAAGTGATATTATTTTCATTACTATATTGATAAACATTGACTTCGTTAATATTTATTGTCATAATTTCTTATTTGAATATCAGATAGTCTTATGAAGTACTAACCTATTGAATTATAGCTTGCATATATTGGTTTGTTTTTTCTTTGTTCTGGGTAGGTGTTCTTCTTTGGGGCTTCACTTCATTATTGGTTGTTTAGCCAGACTATATGTTTTTGGTGGTGACCTGTGAAGGGGGAAATTTACCTTTGTCCTTTTAACTTTTGCCTCTTCAAAACTCCAAGTTACCAGGGACGTCTCCCCTAGGCCTAACCTCCCTAAAGATAAAGAACCTCCCCATCATGGTGACATTGGGTGGGATAGGTTCCTGTTACGCTAGTTTGGCCTCCTATTTTATAGCCATTTGACCTAGCTACAAACTGTGCGATAACATTTTGGCGCCGTTGTCGGGGAACACTGAGTCAATTCTCCTCAAGATGACAAACCTTTTCGGTAAACCTTGCCTTAGAGCCTTATCTTACAAGCTTACCTGGCGACTCCACTAGGGTGTTTTTCCTTATCCTTTGATAGTTTCGAGCAAATTATCTGGTGACTCCATTAATATTTATCAGGGTGCCACCTTACTTTCTGTGATATTTCCAAGTTATGGGATCATGGAACACTGGGAACAAATGTGTCCGAGTATTGATTTCAGAAGTTTTCAAGGATACCCAAATTACTTTGATACAAAATGGATAAACAACTCTCCAACGGTTTTGGGCCTCCCAACTCCTTACATCGTAAATTTTTTGGAGTATTTGAGCAAGATAAAGTTGGGAGGAGAGGATGCTCTTATAGAATTATTCTTACTCACTCTTCCATCCTACTTACAAGATCGTTTTAAGAGTTGTTGCAAGGACAAGGGTATACCATCTTTCATACACCTCATCAGTGGGTTTATAGACCTCACTAAGCCACATTGCCAAACGTATGAAGATGTCCTTCAAAACCTCATGGTAGCCTTAGACGACAAAGGATTCACCACTGATATTGTAGAAGATCTCAGAAAGGCATATCATGATCAATACCAAGAATCCTCTGATATAAAAGACAAGGTTTATGAAGACCATTATCAACCCCTTGAAGAGGAGAAAGAC
>ML816437.1:206597-223762 GCA_009831015.1 Picea engelmannii
TTGTAATTATACCTCCTAGTCTCCTATATATACCAAGGAGACATTTTCATTTGGAATCATCTTGTACTTGAACATTTATGTGGGGTAAAATGAGGTTTCCCCCTCGAAGAGGCTTATTATCTGAAATTATCTCTTTTTCAAGGCGTTGAGTACTTATTCAGAGGTTTTTCTATGCTATATTGATATTTGGTTCTTAACATTAAATTGGCATAGTTCACTATAAACCGACGCAGAAAGTTAGCCTTCCCCTGTAAACCTCGAAGTTTTCGAATGTTGCACGGGGGATGAAATCAAAGTATTGCCTCAACCTTCATGGGATCCACCATGATCCCATTCTCAGAGACTAAGAATCCTAAGAGACATCCAAACCTAACGCAAAAGATGCACTTGTGAGGGTTCAAACAGATGCGATAATAACAACATCTCTCAAATACTAGTCAAAGGTGAGTAGAGTGATCTAATCTCTTGCGAGAGTGAGCAGCGAGATCATCAAGGTAAGCTTCGGCAATGTGTTTGATATCGTGGAAAGCAAAGGTCATGGCACGTTGGAAGGTTTCTATGGTGTTTTTAAGGTTGAAAGGTATTTTCCGGTATGAAAAAGTAACCCAAGGACAAATAAATGTCATCTTGTGTTGATCCTCGGGTTTGATTTGTATTTGATTATATCCTGAAAATCCATCCATAAAATAAAAAACCTCACTTCCCGCACACTCATCGAGAATATGATCAATGAAAGGTGTCATGAAGTTGTCTTTAGGAAAATCCTTGTTCAAGTCTCGAAAAATCCATACATAGATGTATGGTTCCTTGTTTCTTATTCAATGGAACGAGGTTGGATACCCATTCAGTCAAGGGAACCAGGTAGATGGAACCAACATTAAGTAGTTTCTATACCTCTTCCTTAATAGCAGGGGCCTTCCTAGGATTAATAGCTCTAAGACGTTGCCGAACAAGTGTAGCATTCAGATAAGTCTTGATATCATGTTCAAAAATGCTAGGGTCGATTCTTGACATCTCTTCGTATGACCAAGCGAATACATCACAAAATTATTTGAAGAGATCGGTGTAGATCTGAATTTATTTAGGCGAACAATCCACACCGATATATATGTTTTCAAATTTTCCAGGAATTCAATAGATTTCGATCGTGACAGTAGAATAAATATTCACCATGTTTCCTTCAGCATAAACACCATGCGTATCTAGTGGAACCACGATGTGACCGACCATATCACTCAAGGTATATCTAAAGTAGTCTTGTTTGATTCTAACAAGTTATGGGAGAAAATAAGAGAAATGATGCATATCGTCCCAAGGCCTATCGAGACCATTCATGGCCTCTAGGATGGATTCATACGAAGGTAAAGTATCATCGAGGAAATCATGTGAGCAAGACGATGAGGTGGCCCATACAGGATTTAGAACGAGATCCTCCTTGTTCATCTGCGAGGAGTCAGTATCTGGGTCAATAGTAGAGTTAAGAACAACCTGATACACAACCTTTGTCATTGATAGTGGAATTTCCATTCTAATATGTGACTGAACTTCACAATACATGGTCAGAGAAGGTAGGGTCCAAGGATCGTTGAAATACAAAGTATGGAAAGGAATGGACCTCATCGACGAGGAATACCTACTGGACATGGCATAAATGTGATGAATTGGTGCCATGAAATCAAAGGCACCCATGAGGGAGGAACACATTTCGACACCAATATCCTCAGTTGTTGGATGCAAATTTTCGATCACTGGGATCGAAGGTCCAACTGATGCATTAGGATTATCATGCACAAAGGATAATTGATCGATCGTCACTATTTTCCCTTCGTGAGGAAAACATAAAGTGCAGAAAATAGACGACATGATCGAAGTCATAGAATAAGTCCAATTACACCCTAGTAATAAATTTTATTCAAGGGGCACATCAACCACCTCGACAAACACCTCCACTGTCTTTCCACCTAACTAGACCGGAAAGGCGGGAAGAATTTCGTGGGGTCAAAAAGAACGACCATCAAATGTGGTCAACATCGTCGTATATTGAGAGAGAGTTGGAGAGCCAATGGATTTCCAACAGGTTAGGGATATCACGCACATTGCAACACCTTCATCAATAACAATGTGTTTGATGGTATACTTTAAGTAATCCACATGGATTTGAAAGTCCATGTGGTAAGGAAAGTGAGTCTTAACATTTGTGACGTCGAACTTAATAACCTTTGAGCCACATGGGTCTAGAGCTCCTAATGCAGATAACAAGGAATTCCTCTGTGAAGGACACGTCTGGAACACCCTCCAAAGCCGACATCGCACAAGGGGTTTGACCCAGATCTTCGAAAATCAAATAGTTCTGGGAASCTCTAGCATTAGGGTTGTGGGTAGAGAGTTTCAGTAATCCTTTCGGAATACAAGGCGGAGGATCTTTCTTTTCGATMTACAAAGGTGTTTCTGGAGGAGGGGGAGACTCTGGACCTACAAAATTCTGTGAAGAACTGTAATCACAAGATCGAGTGGCTACATTAATMTRAGACTTGACCATATTAATGCAGAGATGGTCACCTTCATCTRCCGAGGGGTTTTGATTCCCACTTGATGAGTTTTTGGTATTGGAGGATCCCGAGGCCATATGATGATTATGCGGAAACGAATTGGTCAACACAACGAGTGTTTCAGATAAGAGACTTGAGGCTTCCTCACGTTTGGGGYATAGGTGTGTAAGGTGATCATGTTTACGAAGTTTACAAGGAAAMTTCACCTGCCGCTTTTCTTTTTTTCCTTCAYYAACATTATTATTCGATCCATCATTGTTAGCGTTGTCCTTGGTTTTGTTATTATTTCTCCCAACCTTACGATTATTACCTCGTCATTTCTTTCTATTCCCTCATAGTTTCTAGTTACCATTTGAGTTGGTCAATGACTGTAAAAAATGCACATCCTCCGACTGAGTGGGAGTGGACGATGAAGACAGATCTTGTCCTGCTACAGATTGGCTTAGAGGAAACTCCTTCAACTGGTTCGTCTCCAAGTCTATAGACTTAGCATTTATAGAGACTATGATGCCATCAGCATGAGGCCCAATATTTTTTCTAGGGTCGTAATTTGACCTCGATGCGTAAGGAAGAATTTCGTATAACATCCCAGATTGAGAATATATGAGGTGCAATTGATGGGCTTTGAAAATAACTTCCTCTTTAGATATCACCTCTGATGTAGAAACATCCTTCAAAATATAAGGCAATAGGGATTTAAGGAACCATTCCAACATAAACACTGGAGGAATGTAGGCCTTAATCAACCTCTTCCATTTACACCACTGTTGGATATGGTCTAAGATATGTGTGGCTTTATCTTGGCAAAGGTCTGATAGAAGTTCTTTGCCAACATCATAACGAACCAACAACTGGAAGTGGTTGAGAAAGACCAAAACCATCTGATTAAAATTTCCGTACGTTCCCCTTGGTAACTCAATGTACCATTTCATTGCAACCCCCGTGAGGGTGCGTTAAAATAATCTCAAGAAAATAAAATCATCATTAAGAAAATTGGACGAGCACCAAAGATGAAAAGTAGTAACATGATCACCTGGATCGTCACTAGTATTTCCTTCGAATTTTGAAATGTCTGAAGGGAGCTTGGTGGGGAAGGGGGGCCATGATGAATTGTGATGTACCGGGTCATTCATTAATCTTGATAAATATGGAAAATTAAGTGTGGCCAGAAAAGGGAGTCGAGGTTGCGACATCTGAGCCCATGCTCCCGGGAAATATTAATGTTGAGGGACTGCGGACCATCTAGGGTTCTGGTATACACCATGGCCCTGTCCAGTATGGTAATATCCTCCTTCAAACTGATTCACAAGAGGTTGTGTGGGCATCATACCCGTAGGAATGTTATAATGAGGGTTATAAACATTGCCCCCAACTGGAGTGGCTCTAGGCTGGGGGTTTCCCATAGCGTGAAGCTGACTCCCCCCGAGTGGAAATTCGGAGGATAGAGGTGGATTCGTTAGAACAAATGTGTTAGTTAGAATCGGCATGGAGGAGGAAGGGGAAAAGGACGGAACATAGGAAATAGTGTGTCTGCCCAGTTGGGCACTCCATTGAGGAGAATTGAGACTAGGATTAGACCCAGGAGGAAAAGGAGGTTGGCTTCCAACTATAGGAGTCCTTTGGTGAATATGACTTCTGCCAAACAAGAGAGGAGTATGCAGAGGATCCATGCCCCCAGGTCCAATACTAGGATTTGCATTATTCGCTGGAATGGAGGATGAAAGTTGCGATGTCATACTTGGCATACCAAAAGAGAAAGGGTTAGAGACCAAAGGTATGGACTGAGAATTGTATCCAGGTGTACCAAAAAGAGACCCAAAAGGGTTCATTACTATGGGTTGAGTAGAAACCACATGCTGGATAGGAGAAATGACAGGAACCGATGGTACTACAACCGTCGCGGCTAAAGGAGTCGAAGGAATCCCATTAACTATAGTAGGTATAGGAGTCGAGGGACTCCAGGTATCTTTCTGAATCGAATCAATACTCATACTTGTATGATCACAAGTTTGGTAGGTGGATGTGTGTGTACCATGTTTGATAATTTTGCGCCTTTCAGAAGGAAAAGACTCAAGCTGCAGTGGTAAATTTAACAAATGAAGAGACATGCGAGGAAGTTGGGATGGCTCCATGATGACTCAAGACTTGAGATATAAAACCAAATCCTACGGCCAACTAACAATCAAACAACACACCAAAATAAACAAAAAGGAAAAATTCACACAAAGAAGATATAGTAGATGAAAAGGGGCCTCCCTCACTAGAGGAGGTATTCCTCACCCAAGAGGGGCCTAAGACTCCCTTCAAAAGATTGGAGGTATCAAAATCAATTATAAGGGCCCTCGTGGGCTTAAAAACACAGTCAGTCAGATCCCCTCAGAGAATTAATCCTCCATAAGGATTGTGTGTTTTCCGACCCTTATCTGACTCAGGGTACCTGCAGAATAACCCCTGCAAGTAACCTATGTGGTTACCTATGTCAAGCAACTAAATCCATCACAATATAACCAATGCATAGGTGAACAATTGTAAGTCAGATCCACCATATGGGCAGGGTAACAAAGCCCGAAATCTTGAAAGCACCGCCTCTCACAGAGGTAAAGGTACTAGCAAGACCCCCAAATACGAATAGAGCCCCAGAAATATCTCTGACGCTAAGAAGGTATTAGAGGGCTATCTTCGCAACCAACTTCACGCGACCTTGTGCTTAACTCTAGTGTGAGTGGAGCGTTCTGACGCCACTAATTACATAATGGATTTCACCACTCCTTGGTGAGACACATATGTTTAGTTTAATAGCCTTGGAGAAGTTTACTCACAAAATCATATTCCAAGGCCTTATATCCTATGCTTGTTTGTGTACTCTGAAAAATAAAATCATTTCTAATCAATTTTAATTAATCAACGTTACTTTTAATGGCTTTGTTTACTCAAGAGATGTGGTCGTGAAACTGATTATGTTATGACTCGAGAAATCAAAGAAATGAATATGAACATAATGCTAAGTCCTAATCTTAAATTCTTAAACGATGATAATCTTTTAAAATGAAACTCTACAATTTCAATAAGATGCAATCTTTCCACATATGTCAAGATCAATACTAAATAACCAAAAGAGAAAATGCCATAATGCAAAATGAGTAATTTGTTTTTGTATTTTCAATATAAAGAAAGGAAAATGCAAGGACTGAATAACAACTTGATATACATACCCTACTGCAAGAAAATAGAGACAAGCCAAGAAGGATACCAAGAAGTAAACACTCAGACCAAGATGCAAGGACAACCAATGAAAAAGATGATAAGAAAGAAAAACCACCCAAAAATTCAACAATAAAAAGGTTTCCTATCACTTTGTAAGCACTCAACAGTTAGGACAAAGACCCAAGAACACTCATCAACCATCAAAACTCACCCAACAAACACCAAACTTGGAAAGTAAGCTTAAAAATTTGATCTACGCGATTGTTTGAGAAAAACTCGCGTATGTACATGGCCTATAGAAGGAAAGCTCGTGTATGTACACGTATGTCAAGGGAAAACCCGCGTATATGTAGTAAAACACTTCTCGGGAAAGGGTTAAGCTAAGAAAATCAGATGCAAAGTAAAAAAAGGTTATCAAGCAATCAAGCGATAAGGAAACTCAGGCTAACATAGAGCAAGTCAAGTAGAAAAACACTCCAAACCCAAAAACAAAAGATCAATCCCCAGTATGGTCACCAATTATGTTGCGAGGAAAATCACTCTATGGCATGGGGTAAACTAGAACAGATGGAATGAATGCATAAATAAAATCTAATCCCAAGTATGCTATATAAATGAGAATGCTAAAAAGACAAGATAAATAGCCTACCTCGTACGGACATTCGATGAACACCACCGTTGAGCACGCAACTCAAAGATTTATACCTGCAACTTGTCCTGAACAACCAAGATACGCAAGCATATGGTGATAATATATAATGTTAGCACATACAATAACATAATCCATTAACATTCATAACAAATACACCCATGGAATAATGATTCAAATATTTGCAAGATATCAATTAGACGAGAAAAAAGTATTTCTATTAAAAAATGATCAACAAAAGTGTATAAGTGACAAACTCCTGTGTCGACATGTCTCAGAACCAAGAAACTAAGTCCCTTCTAGCTGGGCCTCCACCACTTCAATCCTCCACCAAATGCAAGCTCATATAAGAGAGACAATGAGGCTATCCATCAAAGAGGGAAGAGCTTGGGGGTTGAACAATGTGTTAAGACTTTCAAGGATAAAGGGATGCAGACTCAATGTGAAGTGAAAATTTCTCCAGAGTATATTTTCTCTAAAAAGTTGAATTCTCTCCTCTTCCACAATTTGGATATGGCCCAATTTATAGCGTTCAAATGAAACTGAAGGGCTGAGTCAGAACGTTTCTAGTAAATGGAAGTTCAAGGATCATGGGTCTCGTGACGTGACATGGAAACCCGACACAATTTTTAATTTTTAGCACCAAACATGATGTGCGTGGGTTGTAGTGGTGCAACCTGCATATACACATGTTGTCTAACTTGTAGGGTGCATATATGTGGAAAAATATGATTTATTGGCTCTAAGAAGTGCAAAAGGGGACTTCGAGTTGTTAAATTTAAAGATGCTATTAAGTTCTTTTCAATTTACTAGAAAATAATAGCATAAGCATGATCATTGAGAGAAACACAATCACAAGGTACACAACGTTTTATCCTGGGAAATCCTCATGGGGGAGTAAACCCAACAAAAACTTCCTTAATATAGATTGTCAATACAATGCCAAGATAAATACCAAAACACTAAAGATAATCCAACACTGAGCATGCGCCTCTCTCCCCTCTTTCTTGCAATTGCAACTACCTCCAAAATATGCGCACTAGATGAGTGATTGAGTGAGTGTGAGAATGACATGCCATCCTCTCTTATTTATACTAGATGACAGGCGCTAGGGTTATGTCTCTTCACCAAGCATGGCCGACTTCTTCAACTAGTGGTTAAAACCACTTTAATTAGCCCTAGGGTCTGACTTTACAAACAACACCATATAACTATGGTTTGACCAATCCACAAAAGGGGATTTGGTCTTATACAAATATCAACATGATAAATACACAAAAGGGGATTTGATCTATATAAAAATAACTCAATTATAATTAGAATATTCTTCACAGTTACAATATTTCAACACCCCCCCTTAACAAGAAGGGTATTCTACAACATCATCAGGAGAGAGAGAGGGAAACAACATCATTAACATCTGGAACATTGACTAGCATATCTATAAATCATTGGAGGTTTTTTTAATCATCAATATCATGATCATTCACAACATGGAGCTGGAATAACATCATCATCATCATTCATAGCATGGAGCTGGAATCTGAAACATCAACATCAGTTAGTATAAAACTATAACAACAACATAAACATCACTAGGCTGATACTGTATCATCAACATCATGAGGCTGATACAACAACAACATCACCAACAACACGAGGTTGGAGCAACAACATCATCAACAACACGAGGCTAGAGAAACAACATCATCAACATATAGCAACATAATGAGGCAGGTGCAACAACAACATTTTGTGGTACTCTAACAAACCCTAGGGATCCACCCATGAATCATAAGATTCCCTAGGATATGAAATCCTAATGGATTTGCCACGTGGTACTCTTATAGACAGTCCTTACCATACCTTTGGGATTTGCCTAGGAATCAAAACATTCCTTAAGATATAAAATCATAACGGAGCTACCACTACTGACTACAGCTGGCATATTTATGCACAGGTACTCCGACAGACCGTCCTTACATGACCTTTAGTATCTGTCCAGGGATGATCAGTCCCATAGGATATAAAATCCTAACTGAGCTACCTGTTGTTGGTCAAGATAACATAGTATCATCAACATCACTCCCCCTTTCGAGGGAGGTCCTTTCGGACTATACCAAGATTGTCTCAAAAGTATTCAAACTTTACGCGAGATAGAGGCTTGGTCAACACATCTTCAACTTGGTCATCTATGCCAATATATTGGAGCTTTACAACCCCCCTTTGCACCATATCACGAATGTAGTGATACCGTATTTTTATGTGCTTCGACTTGTCATGGAACACAAGGTTCTTTGTCATCTTTATGCAACTCTGGTTATCACATAGAATCACGGTGGCTTCCATCTCCAGATCGAATAGACTTGTCAACAACTTTCGAATCCATATGGCTTCACAACTAGAAGAACATGATCCAATGTATTCTGCTTCTGCCATGCTGAGAGAAATACGAGATTTCTTCATGGTCTTCCATGAAGTCATGGCTGACCCCATACTGTATCAACATCATGAAGTGTTCTTTCTATCAGAAACACTGCCAGCCAAATTTGAATTAGTATAACCAACAAGTATGAAGTCATGATCTCCATTATAACAGACACCACAGTCCAACATATCCTAAAGGTATCTCATCACATGTTTTGCAACAACAAGGTGAACACATTTGGGATCTACCAGGTACTGACTCACGATGTTCACAACAAAAAATATATATGGCCTGGTATTCATCAGATACATCAGCGATCCAATGATCTGTCTGTACAATACAAAATCAACCAATTCTGACAAAGTATCAACCAGGAGCTTCAACTTTGTTTCCATGGGTTTGTTCATGGATTTACATTCCAACATATCAAATATCTTCAGTATTTCAACTACAAACTTCCCTTGGTTAAGGAAGATCTTCTCTGGGCTCTGCCAAACTTCAAAACCTAAGAAATAGTTCATTGGGCCTAGGTCTTTCATCTCAAATTCTGCAGCGAGCTTCTTCTTACAATCAATGATGGGATTTTCTTCTCCAGTTAATAATAAGTCATCCACATATAGCATCAATATAACTGGCTCATCATTCATAACCTTGAAGTAAAGGTTAGAATCAACTTTACTTTTGGTAAATCCCAAGCTCGTCAAGAAACTGTCAATTCTGCCATACCAACATCTAGGAGCTTGCTTCAACCCATACAAAACCTTCTTCAACATGTAGACATGTGTCTTTCTATCTTCAACTTCAAACCCTTGAGGTTGTTCTATATACACTTCTTCTTCAATAACACCATTTAAGAAGCTCCTTTTCACATCCATCTGGTGTAACTTCCACTTCATCTTGGCTGCAAGAGCTATGATGGTTCTGATAGAAGTGTATCTGGCTACAAGAGAAAACATATCTTCACAATCAATGCCTTCCTTTTGAGAAAATCCGCTAGCTACAAACCTTGCTTTATGTTTTTCAATACTTCCATTTGTAGCATGTTTTATCTTGTATAACCATTTAGAAGATACCACATCTTTGTTCTTCGGTATGGGAACTATTTCCCATACATCATTCTTTATAATGGATTGGTATTCTTCTATCATGACATCTTTCCATTCTTTCTTCTAAATGGATTCTTCAAAGCAAGTAGGCTCCTTTTCTATGAGATCACACATCAAAGCCATGTAACTGGAGAATGTCTTAGGTTTCTTGATTTGTCTCATGGTTCCTTATGGGGAACCATACTTCTCACCATATTGAATAAGTTTCCTTGCCCAAGCTGGCTTTCTCTTATGAGAGATCGTCATCTGGGGAGGTTCTTGAGATTTTATCATATCATGATATTTTGGAATCTCATCATCAAGGGTAACTATAACTTCCTTCACTAGTTCTATAACTCTGGGCGCTACAAGTTATTCTTCATAAACTTCTTCAAGCTAGAATCTCCTTGATTTATTGAGTGTTGCATATTCATCGAAGGCTACATCTCTATTGATCTCAATATGACTGTAACCTGGTGTGTAAATTCTAAAGGCCTTAGAGACCTCATAGTATCCAACAAATATTCCCTTCTTTCCCGAGGGATCCAACTTAGCTCTCCTTTCTTTCAAAATGTGTACAAACACTGGACAACCAAATATCTTGAGATGGCTTACCTATGGCCTCTTTCTGGAGAACATTTATTCAGGTGTTTTGAATCCAAGTGCACTATGGGATAATCAGTTTTGGACATAAACTATTGTTCTTCCTGCTTCATCCCATAAATGCATTGGAAGATCTTGATTGTGGATCTTCACTACTTCCATTATTGTTCTATTCATTCTTTCTTCTACACCATTTTGCTGAGGATTATAGGAAGTGGTGAGATCCCTCTTAATCTAGACATCTCTACAAAATCTTACAAATTCTTTTGAGGTGTATTCTCCTCCATTATCTGACCTGAGTATATTTATTTTTCTTTCAGAGGGATTTTCTATCAAGGATTTGAATTCCTTGAATTTTCCAAATACTTCATCTTTTGATTTCAAGAAATAAACCCCAAGTCTTGCGAGAATAATCATCAATAAATGACAGATAGTATACATACCCACTAAGAGAGGTTGATGGCATTGGACCACATACATCTGAGTGGATGAGCTCCAAGATTCCTTTTGCTTTACTGTCGCTTTTTGGGAAAGGATTATTTATGTTATTTCCTTGTGCACATTCCTTTCACACACCTTCATGATCAACCTTGAATTTTGGTAGACCTGCAACTACCTTATTTACATATGGTAAGGATTTGTAGTTAATGTGAGCTAGTATTCTATACCAAAGTTCACATGGACTCTCAGTGGAGTGAGTTGAGGCTGCATCTGAGTGACCTTTTAACGTATACACGCCACCTTCTTATGTTCCAATAACAATCACATCTTATATAGTTTTTCCTTTAGGCCACATAATAACTTCACCATCTATGAATGCAACCCTGAAACCTTTCTTATCTAAAGTTGAGATAGAAAGAAAATTATTTGTCAAACCTGGTACATATAGTACATCCTTCATTTTTGTCGGGGTCCCTAAATCAAGTTTGTAGGTGGATTCTCCCACTCCTTTGATAGGGTACCGGTAATCATCTCCGAGTGTAACTTTCTGTGGAAAGTTATTTTCTGTAAGGATAGAGAGAATGTCTCTCTGAACCATCATGTTCTTAGAGGCACCACTGTCTATGATCCAAGTATTCTCTTTAGGTGTCAAAGATCCTGAGAGGGAGGAAAATAAGAGATAATCTTCAATCTCTTCTTTCGACAACTTTGTGGGTGGCTCGTCATCTTCAACTGCATGGGCATGATGTCTTTTGTTATTTCTCTTCATGTATTCTTATCTTCTAGCAGGACAATTCTTAGCAATGTGTCCCATATTATCACAATGATACCATTGATAGGAGGAGACATCGTTTTCTCTTATTTGAACTTTCTGAAACTTCTGGAATCTCCTTGGAGGGTGAGATTCTTTATGGAAATGGGTGAATCTATTTGGAGAGTGAGATTCCTTATGGTGGTGAGTCTCCTTTTGGAAATGAGACCTTTTCCTTCTTCCTTTAGCATGAGAATCTAGGGCTTGATCTTCATCCTTTAATAGTATTGCTTCTCGGTTAGCTACTCTTGCTTCTTATTGAACACATTCTTCCCAAAGACTGTCAAATTGGAGTTTCTCCTTTCTTGCACAGATAGTTTGGATGAAGGCATCCCAAGGTATTGTGAGACCATTAAGTGTTGTCATTATTAGTTCATCTTCATCTAGGTTGTCTCCAATTGCTTCTTTTTGTTCCTTGAATTGAGAAATCCTAGAGAAATAGTCATGAATTGTTTCTCCTTTCTGCATCTTTGTATTCTTGAGTTGGGTTCTCAAGTTCATCTTCCAGTTAATGTTATTTCCTTCATACATTATGGTTAGGGAATCAAACATATATTTTGGAGTGTTCTTAGAAGCCACTTGAGGGATCAAGTGATCTTTAATAGAGTCTCCAATGATTCTTTTGGCCCTAACCATATCCTTCTTGTACTTTGCTTTAGCTGCATCTTTTGTGGGTTCTGGTACATTTTCCTTTATGAATTTTACAATGTCATTCTCTTCAAGAATGAGTGAAATTGTATATTTCCAGACACAAAAGTTTTCCACACCTTCTAACTTGTCAACAAGCTTGGTGCTTGCAGACATCTTGACCTGGAGCTGGGAAAATGACCAAAAATTGAAAGTGCTCAGAAATTGAATCTGAACTTACGAGGAAGCGTGATGGGCTGAGGCCAGTAGGTTGGTGCAATCTATTTTCAAAAAATCTAAATTTTACCCCTTGAAACTTAGCCTGCACAAACCTGGACTGGTACTTTTGGTACTGGTTCTGGTTTCTTGGTTTTCTGGTACCGGTGAAAACTAGGGTTTCACTTTTCGGATGCTCTGGCCACTGAAAATGTGCACTCAAGCTGCCAATGAGTTCGCTAGTCTAGGGCACACTTCCCTAGATTGGTTTTTGGCTAAAATTCCTTTCCAACGAAAAGCCCTAATTTTCTTGTATGACAACAATGACGTTTTTGGTTACCCAGTGAAAGGTGCTCTATTTAGTTAAGCTCTGATACCATGTTAGATATAGAGATTCTATTAATTTTGTTTCAATTTAATAGAAAATAATAGAATAAGCATGATCACTGAGATAAACACAATCACAAGGTACACAACATTTTATCTCGAGAAACCCTCATGGTGGAGAAAACCTAGCAAAAAATGCCCTAATATAAATTGCCAATACAATGCCAAGATAAAGTCCAAAACACTAAAGATAATCCAGCACTGAGCATGCACCTCTCTCTCCTCCTTCTTACAACTACAACTGCCTCCAAACGATGCGCACTAGACAAGTGACTGAGTGGATGTGAGAATGAGACACCATCCTCTCTTATTTATACTAGTTGATAGGCACCACTGTTATGTCTCTTCACCAAGCAGGGTCGACTTCTTCAACTAGTAGTTAAAACAATTTTAATTAGCCCTATGGACCGACTTTACAAACAACACCATATAACTATGGTTTGACCAATCCACAAAAGGGGATTTGGTCTTATACAAAGCCCAACATGATCAATCCACAAAAGGGGATTTGATCTATATAAAAATAACTCAATTATAATTAGAATATTCTTCGCAGTTACAATATTTCCACCAAGTTTGCATAGGGAAATGGAAAGGCCCTTTGAGCAAGTTGCATGGGGTGAGACAAAACTTGCTATAACTRTGTGTTGATGGTTGTATTCCTTCATTTGTTGGATAATAAAAASGAAGGACCTGACAATTTCTCTGGTGGGCGTAGCCCACACTGGGTGAACCACATATATATGTGTCTCTATTGTATTGTGTATCTTCTGTGTTTTATTTCCGTATTTATTTTTTATTTTATTGCTCCACGATCCTATTTTTCTAACACTTCATGCTACAAACATGCTACAAACATGAAAGGAAAGAATTTTGAAAAACAAAGGGAAATATATACAAAGTCAAAAAATGGGAAAATAATTTTAAATAGCAAAGGGAATCTAATACAAAGTTTCAAAAAAGGAAAAAAATTAAAAAAACATCGAAAAAAGGGTTGAGAGAAAGTCATTGTGCACCTTGGCGATAGAATTAATCCAAGGAGTAAGAAGTCCCACAACTTTTGCAATCCTCATTTTGGAGGTCACTCACTTGGTGACTTAATGTTCAATTGCTATAAATAGATCCATTCTGATGTTTGCTGAGATGATTTCATAGTGATTTAATCAATATAATGCCAACCAATTTAACAGATTAGATCCACCTCCATGGAATCAACTTCAGTATGATGCTCGACAATTCAGTGGATCAAACATAATTTAAATCAAATCAGATACTTTGCAGAGCCTTCGACATAATCCACTTCATAGATCACAACTTCAATAAAAGTGTAATAAACCCCAATCGCTTTTAAATTTGGGGCTCCGTGTGGATAAATCTTTGAATTCGGTCCACGGGCTCTATGATAAATTAAGGCTCAATTTGATCACGGCCATGTGTAAATGCCAGCCAGATTAATTCTCTGTGCTATAGTTGAATCAGATCTGGATATTGTGCTCTACGGGCTCTCCGACTTTGGGAGAGTTGTCTCCATTATTTAATCCTACGATCATCCAGTTGGGAGGTAGGACATTCATGAATTCCAATGCATCCTGAACCGTCCAGCCTCTTCTCTACTTGATGGATTCCAGTCTCATTACCACTTGTTCTCAGTGCTCACAGTTGGACCCCCTTCATTCGAGGGACAACCCTGAACCCCCGACAGAAGGGGGTAGGCATACCTGCATATAAATCAAGTATATAATCAGGCTTCACAACAAAAAAAGGTCTACAATTTACTAAATTATAACACTGCAGATGGATTCAGAGACAGACCCCTTAGGGGTCTCTGAATCCATCTGCAATGTTAGAATTTAGTAAATTGTACAAATTCGTTGTCAAAATTGTAATTTTCCATTGTCAGAGTGACACAACTAAATATGACCAAATAGATGACCAATTGTTATGTGGTCATTTTTATTCTATTTATATCACGTGACCAAATTTGGTCATTTATTTTGGTCTTTTTTTGTTTAGTTCTTATCCTATGACCAAAGTGGTAATTTATCTTGGTCTTTTTTCGTTAGCTCACTTAAAATTTATCAATTTTGGTCATTTATCCCTTGAAAAAACTGTGGTGACCAAATATTTTGGTCGCATGGTCACTTATCTCTCATTTTATACTAGTGCATAGATTAAAATTTCAACAATCTTTATTACACCAATTTCAACAATCAACCATTCTAATCTCACCAATCATTAATTACAAATTAGACTCGAAACATGACCATTTATGTAAGAATTCACGTTGTTAAATGAACCTAAATGTTAGAAGAAACCATTGTGTTTCTATATTTTTATGATATGTAATGTAATGTAGTATACCATATTATATGGCACTCTGATGTGTAATATCAAACATATGCATTTCTGATGATAAGTGATGTGTGTTAATTTTCATTTTTAATTAATATAGTTTATGTTCATATACACTAAGGTTATATTGATTGTGGTAGGTCCACACATCCTTTTAGAGGGGGTTTGCTTACCTAAAACTAGACGTAAACGGATTTATTTACATAAATCAAGAATTAAAACATTAAGTGGAAAAAACTAACCGACGAAGGAACAAGGCGAATTTTGATAGATGAAGAACCATGACCAATGAATGAGCTATGAATGAAGGAATAGTAAGAGAAGCTTGATCAAAGCACCCATTCATCAAAGTACTCGATCAAAGTTTATGGTTAGGAAAGTTCCTTGGAACTCTATTCCATAAGAAATCTAACTGATTAGAACTATGACTAACAAGAACTTTGATGAACGAACTCTGACTGATAGTTAGGACATGAATTTTCTATTAAGAACTTTTACAAATAAAGAACTCTAACTAACAAATGAACTCTGGATAAAGGAACATGAACATGAACTCGATTAGAGTATTTTTGTTGATCAAAGTTCCTTATATGTGCATTGTTTGACTTCTGTATATCAAAACTACATTTGAATCCAAAATCTGACGGCATCCTCCGATGCCACCCAAAAAAATTGCATTGTTGCTGGATTTTACCTCTAGAAATTGTAATTTTGTTGTATTTTTTTAGAATTGGCACCGAAGAAGTCAGATATCCAATGACAATTTAGAAGGAGTCGGATGTCCGACACATTCTAAATATCATCAGATCGTTGACCTTTGACATGGACTTAGTCAACTGGTGACTGGTCTTGAAATTTATTACATAAACGTTCAATAGTCCATAGCCGTCAGAAATCTGACGTCTATTTATTTATTTATAAAAACCTGGAATTCTATAAACATTCTGACTTTTTTCTATACTAGCGACAACTTACGAAGGTTACAAGGACTATTTTTCCTGCGACAAACCAGAATTATTTTATTTGTTACTATCATTACAAATATTTGAAGTGTGGAGCTTGATTTTTTAAGATCAATAATCGTCACTCAAGCTTGGTAAAAGAAAATGTCACAAAACTGTTGGAGTTACTTCACACACACCTATGATTTATTTTTCCTAAGGTTATTCCTTGTTTATTATTCATAATTAGTCATTTTCCAGTCTCCTATATTTTAGGGGAGAATATTCCACCTGGAGAATATTCTCTTTCAGTTGACACTTCAGTTTGACTAGTTGAGTTGAGTTTAGATGTTGCATTGGTTTTGTCACCATGAAACATTGGGATCATCTCCAACTCACTACTCTTTGTTCAGTCAGTTAACTGAAGACTAGTTGACTAGTTAACTCAGCTAGGTGGCAGTTCACTTCTGTAACTGCCTGAGAGACTAGACTAGGTGGCAGTTTACTCTTGTAACTGTTGGTGTGTGTCCAAATCAATATAGACCACCACTATGGCTTATTAGTTACTCATGTATCCTATATCTATTGTAAATTATTCACTCTTTGAGTGTGGAATACAGTTAATGAGAATTCTTCCATTCTTTCTCTCTTGCTTCTTCTTTCTCAAATTCTCTCTGCAAATGTGTGTATCATTGTTTATCTAGATCTATTTTATGCAGGTTCAACACATTTACATGGTATCAGAGCCGATGGACTGCTAAGCAAAAGCTACACCAAATCATTTTTTGTAGGTACAAAATATTGAAGACAACAAAAAGATGGATTATTCACCTGAAATACTTCTCACGCCTCATAACTATTTGGAATGAAAG